>OMOT01058789.1:1727-12296 GCA_900312575.1 Acanthochaenus luetkenii | reverse complement strand
GCGATAGAAAAATGTCCATCGTAGATATTTTCCTCTATCGCCAAAAAAAGCAGTAGAACTGCTTTACGGCAAATCAATTTGGGAAATCAGTGGCGATACCCAGCCCTAGAGGTGTGTGGTTAATTTATCTTATTATTATTGTAATATATTATTACCCAACAAAATACAGCCTCCGTCATTATTTTACAGTAACCATCTGCTGATGATGCAGCTAAATTGGGAAAGGAATGTCCACTAGGGATGGACGGATCAAAACTGGTATCGATACTTCGATACTCGCATGCTACTCATTTGGTATTGATGTCCTTTGAAAAGTATCAATTTCAAAGTTATTTTTAATCCAAAATGCATCACTCAAGCGTCATAGTTTCACTACGAGGTGGGAAATTCCCCAGTTCCAGGAAAGCAGCCTTACAATCTCCAAGAATTGAGAAAGCATCTTTATAAACTTAACAATGCGCTGTTAAGTTTATATAATCATCACAGGTGCTGCATCTCTTTACTTCTTTATAGCTGCAATAGCAGTGGACGTTGCTATTGGTATGAATAAGAATAATCAATACACATCTGCTAGTCCTGTATGTCCTTTCTACCTCCATATTATTTGACCTGTATCTCTTTTGCCAACCATGCCAAGTCATATTCCATGTGGCAAATAAAAGCAAACGTTCAACGTGGTATGACACAATCCTTTGGTTTTCTGGAGTGTGCAGTCAGATTTAGCATCTTTCATATATTTATTCAGACAGCTGGAAAGAGGAGAGAGAGACAGAATGTGGGAGGTAGAGGAAACAAAGTTCTGGTGGGATTCAATCTTAGGCCAGAAGGGGCACATATGTGGCTTTGACTTAAATACTCTCATTTTATATTCACATGCAATCAGACAACGGTTCACAGCAGTGCTTGCCAATGGCACCCATCCTGCTGCAGATCCTCCTGGAGATTTATGACGTGAAGCCAAATCCAAATCCCATCAGGATGCAGGGAAGCTCTTAAAGCATCACATTTCTCTCCCTTATTTCCTCAGCTGGTAGGATTATGGTTTCAGGGTGGTGTCATGTTACAAAGCTGCCGCTAATGTGCCTTGAAGAGTGTAATGTTCAATCCTATCTGAATAAGAGGTAATCAGCTACAACAGTAGCCTTTATCTGGACGATGTGTTGCGCTTGTTGCCCGGTTTTGTAGTTGTGAACTGGCCTTTTGGTGAAAGGAAAGGTTTCCATACAAATGTGCACACATAAGGAAAATAACCACCACAATAACAAAAAAGAGATCTTTTCGGAACAGTATCATTCTTTATTTCCCTGAAATATACAGTACATATTTTCATTTAGCTCGTGGCTAACGGTATTTACAATATCATACACTATGAATATATTCCAAAATATATATATTGGCTTGAGTGTGAGTAAACTATATTTCACCAATTAAAAGCAATCAAAACCAATAGCCAAGAGGTCTATTGACCTTGCAACTGTCTATACATTTATTCACCCATACTTCCACCATCTCAAAAAGCTTTAGGAATGCCATTCTATGTGGTTGGAACAAAATAGTGAATGGATTTAGAAATTCAGGATATGAATGAAGTCTGTGAGTCAATCTCAGGATTTGCTGAATTCAACGGATTAGCTCAGTGAGTAACTGTGATTCAGCCAACGGTAAACTCCATCCGGGTCGAAGGAAAAACATTTGTTCCTTGTCGTGTATTATGATAACTTACATCCGATTCTTTGTATTGGTAGATGTATACTCGCTAAATTGTCATTATAGTCAATTGCAATATGTCCATATTTGCAGTTACCCAAATTAAATGGAAACAATTATGATAATAACCTATATCTCTATTAATGAATGGTGACCCAAACTGGACCTGGAAGGCTATAGAAAATACTTGATCATCTCTAAGGACTGGCTATGTGTAAGACTATTAGACTGTTGCTCAGTGTATTGGATTGTATTACCTGATATAGCAGTGAGGTAGGTGCTGTGTGGGTGTGGCTAGGGAGGGACAGAGGAGCGAGGAAGATTATCTGGTTTTCCCTCATCCAATAAGGGATGAGCCTGTCTGTCAGGCTAGCCAACTACACTGCTAGTTGGACCGTACGAGTTGCCCTGCTGGATGGCTACCATCGAGCTAGAATATATGGGACCAAATGGAGAAGCTTGTTCATAAGCCATGTGGTGGTGAGGTTTGACCCAGGGTTTGCAGCTCCTCAGGGAATAATTAAATGCTTGCATGTTGAAATAGGAGAAACCACATAGTTAATAAAATCACAACAGTTTCATTCTTTCCGCCTTCTAAGAGAGAGCCTATATATCATTTTCAATACATGCTTGAGGGCAAGTTCTGGGTGAACCTACGTTGCGTTCAATTCAACTTGTAAATGTATGGCTGATTACCTCAAAACATGGAGATCAACATTCCAGTTACAATTTATATGAATTGCACCTCTAGCCAATCTGCTCAAACAAGCAGTGTGAACCACTTCCATTCTGATATTTTCTAAATGAATGCACGTTTATATGTAACTTTAGCTCATATGTCATAAAAGCTAATTCATTGAATTCAGCAAAACCTGGGATTGAGTCACAGACTTCATTCATATCCAGAATATCTAAATCCATTCACTATAGTGTTCCAACCACATAGAATGGCATTCCTAAATGTAGTATGTACTGTATATGATGACATATGAAGCAATGTAAAGCCATTTGAGATATGCTTGTATAAAAGGGCTATACAAATAAACATGATTGAGCAAGACACCTAACCCCAAATTGCTCCCGTTGAGCAGGTTGGTACCTTGCATGGCTGCCTCCGCCAACGGTATGACATGTAAGTCGCTTTGAATAAAAGCGTCTCCTAAATGCTGTAATGTAATGTAATGTAATGAAAAGTTTGACTTGAATTTTTTTTTACAACACAAATATTATCTCTTAATAGCATGTGAAAATATATAATCAATGAAGCATTGATATTTCCTTGTTTTGAGAGCATTTGCCCACAACAATTAAGCCATTTTTGACCATTTGTTGGCTATCAAACTACAAATGTACAGATAAGGTTTACAAAGGCTTCAAACTAAAAGTCGACTCAGGGGGTCCAAAGGAAAACAGAAACGTTGGATTTAATATTTTCCAGGAAAGAATATTGGGATGAAATGCTCTCGGAAGACTAAAACGGCACAGATCAATCAAAGTTTCACTGTAAATATACGAAAGCCTAAAGCTGTATGTATATGCATGTGACAGATACAACCACAATGACATATTGCAGCCAGTTCAGTGTATCACCGTTTTTAGCCGATGATACATAAATAATAGCTACAAATATATTGATTGTGTTGTTATTCTTATTAATATGAATAATAAACATATTAATATTCATGCCGCAGTATTCCCCAAATATAATGGTTGTGGCGCCCCCCAGCGTTTTAATTTAGCGGCTGGTAAACGGGCTACAACGGAAGACGTCATCAGTGCGACGGAAGACACTTTTCAGACAAGCGAGATAATTCTGGCTGATTCATTGTAGCTAACGTTAGGTGGTCTGACTCGGTAGCGCTTAAGAAATTTGACTGTTCTGACGTTCTGAAAGATTTGACAGGTAACTGAAGTCAAAATATAGGAGAGCTAGCTGTATTTAACAGGAAAACAATGTAAAGCGGAATCAATGTGAATTATTAGTTGCTCTTGTTATGTTCGCTGACGTAGGCTACCATCAGCAAGCTTATAGCAAGTAACTGCTTCTAGCGAACTTGGCTAGGTAGTAAGTTAGCTTCAACTGTAACGTAGCGCGTTAGCTTTACAGTTGTCATAGCCAAATAACGTCGATGTTATCTTACACGTTATATACAAGGATACTTTGAACCTAAAAATATTGGGGTTTGAATTGTCCCATGTTTAGCTATGTTGTGTTAACGTACCGGTGGGTTAACGTTACTGGCTAAAGTTAACTAACGTTAGGTTAACCAATATAGTAACGCTAATGTTAGCTAATTTTAGCATGTAACGTTAGTTTGCTATTTACACAATGTAACGCTAAGCTAATTACCTTTCTGTGTACGCTCTTAACAGTTGTCGATATGGACCGGCTGCTGAGGCTTGGAGGCGGAATGCCAGGTCTTGGTCAGGTAGGTTTATGGATCAGATTCAGTTGTGAGGAAGACAACGTTAGCCTGACTAATAACGGGCCATGCTCTGTCTTGCTAGCTATACTGACTAAGTTGAGACTAGTCGTTTCCCCTAAACTTTCGATTTTAAGGGCAACATTAAGATACTCTGTGACATTGGTCATAAACTGTGATATAGTGGTAACAAGATGAAAAGATCTTCATAAGGCAACAGCCATCAATATAAAAGTCAGCTAGATTTCCTCTCCTCACTTAACTTGATACTACTATTTAGTTGATGCATACTATGCATTTCTGGCAGAGATAAATACTGTACAAGTAAGTGAATAAATATATTCTGTAAATGAAATGTGTGATAAGCTGAGTATAGGTGGGTTTACCCTCAACCACACTGTCTATTACCAGTCCACTAAAAATGTATTTGTGCCAATTTTAGGCTTCACCATTATAGTGTAAAAAAAGGAAATATAAATTCATAGTTGGATGGTAGCTCTTGTCCCGAACAACTATTTATAAGGCCTGAACTGGTAATTTAACAGCCACTGTGCTTTGTTTGACTCCCAAGGGCCCCCCTACAGACGCCCCTGCTGTGGACACAGCAGAGCAGGTGTACATCTCCTCTTTGGCTCTACTCAAGGTAAGCACACTCCAACTGCACTGTAAAAGAAAAAAGGATTATATCCATTTTAGCTTTGTCAGCTTTTGTTCTGTGACAAGTCTCCATATATGTATTTGGTCTATGTTAGATGCTGAAGCATGGGCGTGCTGGTGTGCCAATGGAGGTCATGGGCCTGATGTTGGGAGAATTCGTTGATGACTACACAGTGCGAGTGATTGATGTGTTTGCCATGCCCCAGTCAGGAACGGTATGTAACTTTTCAGATATCAAGATTATGCATCACTGTCGAGTGTCGACCTGCTATAGTGAATATCTCAGCCTGCTAACCACCTATATGCAGTTAATACAGTTACGGTGTTCTCATTTGAGTTTTGCAACAAACCGTGTAGTGCAACATTTGGGCGTGGCTCCTAATTGCTAAATGACAATTCTCTACCCAATAGGGTGTAAGTGTTGAGGCAGTGGACCCAGTGTTCCAGGCCAAGATGTTGGACATGCTGAAGCAGACTGGCAGGTAAAACCGTTATACGTATCACTAGGGAAGCATATTTGGAAGAATTTATTTGATCAATGTTTCCCTACATTGACCAAGAAATTCCCAATGTTCATGGAAAATTTGGTCTGAGAAATCCAGCTGAAGTTTTAAAAATACTAATGGATGCATTTTTCAGAGGCCCATTTAGGGACCATAAAATTGATGATGCACTCATTTTAGTCCAGGATAGTCCTCAACAGTACTTGGTCAAAACAATTCAGCAGAAGCTAGCTCCCCCATAACCAACCAAAAGTCTTATTTTAATATTCTGTTGTGAGATTAGTTGTATGTAATGTTTACGGAAAGTCTGTTTCTTACAGAAACCTACAGTCCCCCTATGAAGAACTGTTTAGACATTAAATATGCAGATGCATAAGTTTTTCATGCAAATAAAGATGACCTGGTTATATTATCTCCAAAGTTGTAAGCAAATGTTGAATTCCTTCATGCAGCAAAGCAGTTTTTAACTACAAACTTAACTATATAAAATTTTGCTATATACATACAGCTCACAATGTTTGCAATAAGCTCCTCATTTTGAGTGAAACTACTGGCTCCTGCATTAAACTACATCTCTTCTGTGTATTGCAAATATACTGACTTTCTTTCTCAATACTACTCGAGGCATACTCCCATGGTCTTATCTGCTTCAAGTATTTGCTGAATTAATTGAATAAGAAGATGTAGGGTCTTTGTAGTAATCAAGCCTCCCTTGGCCGTTTTCTCTGTCCTCTGTTTGCTGTCCTCGGCCCTTATCCTTTGTCAGGCCTGAGATGGTGGTGGGATGGTACCACAGTCACCCTGGTTTTGGCTGTTGGCTGTCGGGGGTGGACATCAACACACAGCAGAGCTTTGAGGCCCTGTCAGAGCGAGCTGTCGCAGTGGTAGTCGATCCCATTCAAAGTGTCAAAGGAAAGGTAGGGATGTATGGCTGCTGCAAATAAGCCTTTGACTTTGTTATGTATTTCTCCGTAGCTCATCGTTTTACATGCACAATTTGACATATGCAAGATAAACAATTGATTTTTAATCCCGAGTGGACTATAAGTAACTTATTTCTAAGTAACTGATTTCATGTGAGACAACTTTATCTTCTACAGGTTGTAATTGATGCCTTCAGATTGATTAATGCCAACATGATGGTGTTGGGCCATGAACCAAGACAAACCACATCAAACCTGGGTCATCTGAACAAGCCCTCGATCCAGGTAGCACATTGATTATGGTGACACCAATTGGGTCAAATTGTTGTTTTCTTTTGTTTAATGGCTTAAGAGGTGGGTGAGTGGTGACACCCCCCACCTCTGGAACCAGACATGCACCCACACCAGCCTAGGATCGAATCCTGACATTAATACTTTCCTTCAGCCAATTTTCCCATGGGATCATTAAAGTTACATCCAAAACTACATCTTCAGAGTTCAGCTGTCCTAGCCATGCTTGATCAGAGAAATGTCACATAGGATTTGAAATACTCCTTTAACCAGTTCAGATGATGACCAAAATGCAAAGGCGGCATTTGTGTTTAATTTTCTTAACCCAAGGTTTCTCATGTTTTCAGGCTCTGATTCATGGACTGAACAGACACTACTACTCCATCACCATCAATTACAGGAAAAACGAGCTGGAGCAAAAGGTTTGAATCATAAACTTTACGTAGAGTTTTTATCTGGTGTGTTTAATTGGACATGTGAGACATGAATCTCATTATTTTTAGATGCTGTTGAACTTGCATAAGAAGAGCTGGATGGAGGGCCTTACCCTGCAGGACTACAGTGATCACTGCAAGCTCAATGAGACCATTGTCAAGGAAATGCTGGAGCTGGCTAAGAACTACAATAAGGTATACCTGCTGGGAGTCTTACAGGGATTTTAGACTTCCCACAAGCTTATTTAGGTCTTCGTAAAGTGGAATTATGTTTAGAAAACTGCTGCAAGGCTCTTGGTGCTCTGCGTGCCTAAAGAGCGTATCTCCCCTAAGCACTGTATGGCAAAAAGCGTTACACACGAATGAACCCAGCTCATACAGAGGTGTTCCTCCAGAGCACCTAATAATGAAATACTGTCGTCTTTCCACCCCAGGCCGTTGAGGAAGAGGACAAAATGACCCCAGAGCAGTTGGCCATCAAGAATGTTGGAAAACAGGTAACAGTGAAATTTTAAGTAACAGGAAACATTCATGCATCCTGGCTTTCAAATGACAAAATGTCAATTCCAAGGTCAATGTTTGTGACCAGTGTTGATGCTGGTTATCAAAAAAGACAGAGTGCCAGTGTGCAGATTGACTGAGAATTTGTAGATCAGGGGGCACTCATTCTTTGTTATTGTTTGTATAAATAAAGGAAGACTAGTCAAAATGTAATTTTGCATTTGCTTGAAATATGTTTCCCACAAATCACAGCCCATCCTTTTTTTGTCCTTTTCTTTCTCTAATCTCTTGCTCCTCTGTCACTCCTGCAGGATCCCAAGAGGCACTTGGAGGAGCACGTAGATGTTTTAATGACATCCAACATTGTTCAGTGCCTAGCTGCCATGTTGGATACTGTTGTTTTCCAGTGAGGGCCCCATGTGTATAACTGTTAATATTGCAACCCCTGTTTTCTTTTATAAAGTAAATGTATGTATGAAATGATGACCATTGACTTGTGTCTGGTATGAGTATGTGTGCTATTTCTTACTATCGAAGGAGCAAATTGCACAATTCTGACAGTACAGTTGTTGGGTAAGATGACACGCCCTTTCCAGTAAGTCTATATATACCTGTAAAGGTGTGCGGGGTCTCCCTTGCCTTGTCAAATATAAAATCGAATGGGATATAGCTCTGCTCCAATGGGTGGAGTGGGAGGGGGGGGTCAGAGGACTTCCAATTAATAGCAATGCATTTGTTTTTCAACAATCAAAGCTAGATTGGATAGTTTGAGATTACACAGTAGGCGTAGAACAGGTTAGTTAACTTTTTAAATATGATTCCCATTGGAATCAAAGTATCATTTGTAGGATTGTTGTCATTTCCCCCATACGTTAAGTATTTTAGATGAATATTAAATTGTTTTCTGTTTTTGTGTTGCACTGGACACGATCCTGATTACTAATAAGGGGCGAGTTGTTTTTATTGTGAAATTTGAAATAGTAGATTTGTGTTATGAAAATGTCATGTTGGACAACTCATTGATTGTGTAATGGTTGACCACAAGGCTGAGTTGAGGATTTTTAATGCAGCGGAGCCAATTGGTATGTTGGTGTGATACCAATTCTAACCACTGCGTGGTGCCCTCTGATTACTTCATGGGTTCAGGCAACGTTACATGGAGAGAAACTTGTTTTTGAGGCTGGGATCAAGATGGAATGCTTTGGTTCGTAGTTAGTAGTTTTATATTCAAACTTGGCAGCTTGAGTTACAGGTGAAGTCATCTAAAGATTCTATAAAACATGTCAACCCAGTCATTGTTTCAGAGTTGAAGCATCCTCGGCAGACATGTTTATTTGTCAGTATACTGTAGTTGCCAGAGAGATGAGAATCTTCAAGGCAAACTGCAATTCATCTACCACAATATAAGACATGAATGTTTTTATATATTTTGATCTGGGACTACTGTAAACTATATCACTACTCATCTTTGATTCATACGATTTGTTCTTCCTCCCTCTGAGGTTCGAAACAAACTTCTGTCTCTTGCTCTTTGAAAAGTTTTTGTCTCCTGACCTCAGTCACAGACCTTTACCACAGAAGTCAAAGTTAAAAGTAAAGCGAGGACGGTTCACAAATATGTGTCACACAACAGAGTTGAGAGCAGCTCAACTAACAGAAAAGGGTGAACCTTTTCCCTTTTGAAGACATCAGCCATGAGGAAGTGAAAGGGGAATTCAATTTGAAATCATATTTCCATTGAACAAAGCAATTCCACAGACAGCTTCTTTCATCAGTTTAGTTTTGCCCTGTTTCTGGTAGGGTTTGACCCTTAGCATGTGGTTCCTGTCAGAGGGGTCTTAACTGATGGCCTGACACTAGGATAGAATCACAAACTTTAGTTAATATCTACTTTGGCGCTTTGAACAGCACATCCCGTACAAACAATATAGCTGATATATCACTTGGATGATTGTACTTGGATTGAGGACATCACTTATCCCAGATCGAGAAAACATGTGCAGAACATCTGCATTATTTACTTCTCTTGTGATGGGAGTTATATAACATATGTTCTCATAGTGGGAGCTAACAGCTAGTTTCACTCTTAGTTTATTACAATATGGTGAAATAAAGGTCTCCATAATGGGTTTACAGGATCGGAGCCAGAGATACAGCAGGTGTTGCAGTAACTCCAATGACACCAGAGAACATGTGGCATATGGTCTTTCTCCTCCCAGTCCAATATACGAACTAGACAGAGTGTTATGACAGACTTGGTCGCCTGCCAACGCATTGGACCGTGAAGGGCTTCGGGGGTAAATCATTTTTTGTTCCTGACCAAAATCCTTGCAACCCACACAGGATGAAATGTCTCCTTTCTCCTTGAGAGTCCTGTAGCAAATGTGAAAGTTTAAGGCTGTGAAATGAAACGCATTCCTTTTGGCCAGTTGGGAAACGTCAAAGTGGGCCCCACCATAGTCCTTACGGTAAATTCATAACCCAAATGTTCGAGAAATAAGGCCCATGTGGAGAACATTCAGAAAGTATGAGTCCAATCCCTTTCCGTAAGTTGAACCCCCAGCTTTTTTTTATAATCTTTGGAAAAACAAGCTTGATATGGGAGAAGAACATTGGAGATGCTTCTAAAAATCTAATTGGAGTATTTATTTAAAATTATAAAAATGTGAGCAATTAGAAAGTATTTTACATGAAGCGTAAATCTAGTAGCGATTGAGTGACGGTGGCAAAAAAAAAAAAAAGATACAGTGTAATTTTCTTTTGTAAAAGCATAATCAGAAAAGGTCTTAAAGGTGAAGGGGCACAGTCTTTTCAAACTGTTTGTGTGAGCACAAATGTGTATGCATGAAAATTAATGCACCTCCTTTGTGTGTTTAAAGGGCTGAACCAAACACATTTCCATTCTAGCCAGTTGAAACCACGGAGACCTTTGGAGACACGACCTGTCCTGATGGAAAGGTCAGGAGATGTCTCATGGAGATTACCCACTCAAAGATTGTGTGTGTACGTGTGTGTGTACGTGTGTGTGTGCATGTCCGCGTGCGTCCTGCACAGAAGACATATGGGACCGTGATCCACACAATGTTATCGCTTTAGGGCCGTGATAAGAGACTTCCTTTCGGCGCACAAG
>OMOT01058737.1:1289-17528 GCA_900312575.1 Acanthochaenus luetkenii | reverse complement strand
TGTGGGGGAGATCGTGGAGCCACTCTGTGCTTACAGTATCACGCACATCTAAATGGTTTGGTGAGATGGCACAGAGTCAGCCGTTGTTCTTCATCCCCTTGCCTATACATCCCTTTCGCTTCCCCCTCAGTAAACACACAAGCATACATGCACATCCAAAACAAACAAGCAAACAAACACTATCCTTCCTCTTGATACTGCCCAAAGGGCATCAGCGGACCACACTGCCAACACCAATTCAGACTAACACAATGGAATGATAGCAAAGTATGTCTCCACAGGCCAAACGAAGAGATATGTTAGAAATAACAACCAAGGGCAAAGCAACAGCAGCATATTGTGTCTGTCACCCGTCCTGTACGTCATAAAGCCAATACCTGGAGAGATATAACCAGAGACTCGACCCGTCACACTGTCGCTGTGCTCTCTCCCCGCTTTCTCTCTCATATTCATTGTTTTTCTTTCTTCTCTTAAACAATTTATAAACGTTGCACTGTGTCCGAAAATATAAAAGCAACCAGGAATCACTAAACATTCAATGTAAAGCATCTCACTACTGGTTTACTGGTTAACATTGACTTGGCTAAATCCACTTAGCCCAGCACTTGGACACTAAGTGAATCAAACACCAGGCAGTGGTTCTGGAGTTTAGTTGAGATCCTGCCACAGTTTAACTTTTTTCCAATGTGCTCTCTCCAACAGGTCTCTGTATACAAGTAAAGGTAACTGCCAGTGAATATGGGTTATTGTTTTGGATTTCGTAGGTCCATAATGAATTTGTGAGGAACATGGAGAACACCTCGGTGGAGAGCTTAATACAGAAACTGGCTGAGAGCAAAGGGACGGGGAAAGAGAGGCCAGGTAAGCCACCACAGATTTGTATGTCTGATTATGGTAATAAGTGTTATAGGTAAGTATAAGTGTCTGTGTCTGCATTATGGAGTCCTTGAAAATGAGTGGTCAGCAGAACGGCCTTCTGCCTGTTGCTTCGTAGTGGGGAGGGGCGTATAGAGAGGGGCAATTAGAAGTGGGAGAGGGCCATCAGAGTCGATCATAGTAATCTGCTGTAAAGGTAGGCAGGCTTGGCATTCCAGTAAGCATGTGACACACAGGGGGCTTTGCTCTGCTTGTAGACTAAGCAGGCAGAACCAACCTTTTCAGGAGGTCAGGGCTCAACAATGACTCTTGTGTAAACTTTGCCATGCCACAATAATCAGGGGGAAACTCCCTGGAGTCCTTCGGCTCCACACGCACACATACAGACACACACACACACACATACAGACACACACGCTATGCTCATTCATTGATCTTAGGCATATGAGTAACTCTTGCAGTTCTTGTAATAATTCAGAAGTTTGATTTTCATATACTTCAAACTTTTTCTCTGCTACAAATTTGAATTCGTCTGTGATATCTGTTTGATGTTAAACGGTAAATGGATGTCCCGTTACTTCCGTGTTCCCTGCACGTGTACTACATTACGTCAGGTAGTGGACACAAAGGCTCCACCTCTACTGTGTGTGTGTGTGTGTGTGTGTGTGTATACAAACGGTGACCCCTGTGTCCAGACGCTGCGTCCGAGGAGTGGTGGCCTTCATTTGTTGGGACAGCAGAATTAATTGAGGCCAAAAAAAAACGGTTAGAAAATTCCTCGTGTATCAAGCTGTTCATTAGGGATTGCACAGCAGCCCCGGCCCTGTCAGAAAAATAACCTGTCTGTCCCCTGATTAAATAGCTGAACGGATGGCCGGTCCAGTGCCTTTAGAGAGAGAGAGAGAGAGAGAGAGAGGTTGAATAAACTTTCTATTGCGGAAACAATCCCAAAGTGACACGCTGCAAGGCAGGGGGGTTCGGAGTGTTCACCGATATCCAGCTGAGCTGTCAACTGGCGGCGGGCCAGACACGCAAACCCCTCCGCCCCTCTCCCACTCCCAGTGCCATGTGAAGCATGTGCAATTTAAAAAAAACATTCTCTGCTCATGCGTGACTGCATGCTTCCCTCACAGAGAGTAGAGAGAAAAGAAACATCTTCCCCTGTATAAACAAAGTCGTCTGTCTGTTTATGAGATGTTCAAACAGTTCCTAATGTCTGCCCAGATTTAGGTAAGATTGGCGTGTCTGGTGTTTAGACTTTATTTTTTATTTTTTTGTAGTTGGTGTGTGTAAATATTGCCAGATGTAATAATAGGATGCTGGTGGCAAGTGGTCCCTGCTCTGCCGGGGCTTTACTTCAGCCCCCAGAGGCTTTTGGTAGACATCCCAGAGCCTGGACAAAGTAACTGTAGCCTCCCAAACTTTACTGAGTGCAGATCGGTGTATAATCTGTCCAGTAACTGCCTCCTCTTTGGGTCTTTTATTACTTTTGTTTGACAGTATCAATAGCTGATTCAGTGAATGAAAGATGGGTTCAAATGAGATAATGATAATATAATAAAAAAATGTCTCTCCACTAAATATATCTCATAAATGTAAATAGTCTTACCTGTTTCATGTCAGTACAGTGACCACATGGGAAGGATGAAATTACTGTCTGTGTTTGTCTCTCTCACTGAGAGGAAGTTCCTGAATGAGCACGCCATTTTTGTTTTGATTGGAATGAAATGCGCGCACACAGACAGCGCTCATGTCACTGTGTATTCGCCGGAGGTGAAGAGGCCTGATATTGCACAGTAGAGTAGATCGGTCATTGGTGTACTTTGTCCACTTCACTTGGCGTGATGCATGCCTTTCGTGACTCGCCGCTTCCCTGCGCTTCACTCGGCATTGCACACGCCAAACAATGCATCAATTCTGCTTGTGACTGCCATTCTCTGGGGAGACTGCATTGGAGCACTGCTACTGTATACATTTTCAGTAAAATATCATTAGCTTTGTTTTTTTCAGGTCAAGGCGTGTTAGTGCATTGAAAATATTGCCGGAGGCTCCAGCCCCCATCTCTGTCTGTCTGTCTGTCTGTCTCTCTCTCTCTCTCTGTCTGTCTCACTCTCCCCATCTAACAAGCTATTTTGCTATGTAGCTATCTAGTTCTATTTGTCTATATCTATCTGGTCTGAAAGCAAACACAGACTGCATGCCCTCCTGTTCATGCATTTGCTTTCAATAATTTAATTGTAACATTTGTGTATGCTTTAATGGTAGTTTGAAAAATATGTGTTTTCTGTCGAGCAGGCAGTGCTAGTAGCAGAACTGCACAATCATCACATCAATAGAGTTGGAATATAATAATTAGATATTAATGTTCATTGAATATGTTAAGTATGGATCCTATGCCCTATTGTAGATATTACAGTAGATGGTTTCACTTTGTCTGAGCTCAGGAGTAACTCCTTTTAATAGACACTAACATCCCTAACCCAACCACACACACAGACAGGAACACCCGACCTCCTGGATTTCATTGATTGACATGCACACTCATTGCATGTCTTGCCTTTGGTTTTCTTACAGCTTTGAGTGTGTGTGCATGTGTGCCTGTATGTGTGAGCAGCATGTGTACGTTAAAGCGCAAGCCCTTTTGAAAAAGCTTCATAAATGTTTCTGGAGACACACTTGAAGCGTGACACTCCATGTGCAGGGCCTTGGAGGTAAATGTGTATAATTGATGAACATTAAATTAAGTGTGAACCTTGTTGTTTTTCACCTTTTTTTTTCTTTTTTCTTCACATGAATGATGTATAACCTAAAGCACTGTTGTTATTTTTATAAAAAATAAAATAACGTATTATTAATAAAATAAATCCAGGACTGGTTGTGCACAACGTGATACCATGGTCGCTGGCTTGAGTGGACGAGACCATTTGTTAGTTTATAATCTATTAATTTAATTATTGTTGTCGTCATTATTCCTGTAGCTTTGAAATGGAGCTAGTTCAGAGGTCTGAATATCTGTCTTGTCAGGGCTAAAGCGTATGTGTGTGTTGCATATGTTTGTGTGTGCGTGATCATGTTTATATGTGGATTTTTGTTTTCGCTGGCCATTCTGTGCATGCCAGAGAGAAGAGCAGATTAGTCCATGTGGTTTTAAACACTTCACTGTGTCATCTTGGTCTTGTTTGTCTGTACTAGGGTTAGGGACTGTGCGTGTCCTGTGTGGGTAGGTTTAGTTTAGTTTCAGCCCTTTAGTCTTCATACCTGCTGTTTGGTGTGAGCATCAAGGCTCTGCTGCTTTGATTTAGAGTCGTAATTGGTTCATGAACGCGGTGATTTGTGTGTCCCAAATGGGTTTTTTGTGTGTGTGAAGACTCTGTGCTGTAGTGTTGTTGTTGCATCCCCAGGAGGGAGAGTCACATCTTGGTGATGGCCACCAGACACACAGTTGACTCTGCTATTGACCCTGTCTGCCCTCTGGGATCAGCCTATTGCTGTTCGTATACACACTCTGTATAGCACGCATGACTGCATTCGGTCTCTCTCTCTGTGTCTGTCTGTCTGTCTGTGTGTGTGTGTGATTATTGCGTGATGTACAGTACATTCACAGTATCTTCAGTAGTTCCATGCCAAGTGAACCTAAATGAGTTTTTCTGTGTCTCATTAGGACCCATTGAGTTTGAGGAATGCAATACAGCTATCGCTACTGAAGGTGAGTGACATTATAAAAGACACACAACCACAATAGTTGTTTTAATAAATATACTGAATATGTCGTTTCACTTAAGTGAAGCATTATTTGTTTACAGCAAGTTGTTAAAACCAACACATTTTATGTATGATTCAGAACATTATTAATGTTTCAATCTGGTTATGATTTAATCTTAATTTTGTATTTATGGTTGAAAATACTTGTTTTTGTTGTAAGGTGCCAAACCCAGGAAGAGAAAAACATTTGCCATCCCAGGCCGTAGGAAAGACAAGGACACAGACTCCACGTGAGTGAAGACTTTCACAACTTCTGACCAGCACCATTTTACCCATCTTCTTTTTCCCCCTGTCATGCACGTTTTAAAATAATTTCTCATCTACAAGTGACCATTCTGTCTTCCAGGGAATCTACAGAAGTGGAAGCTGCTGTGAGTGTACTTTTTTACCGAAACTGCTGGTGATCTTATTCTTTATATCTTGATACTTTTGTATTTCAGATATTTTGGCGTTGTGTGCTACTTTCATTCCAAACAGTAGGAGGTGGAAAAGTTCCTCATTCATTTTATTCTACTATACTTGAATATGTGTCTGGAAGAAAGTTCCTCTTTCTGCATTCCCTCATTTGTTGGTATATTTGTTCGTTCATTCATTAATTTCTCTCTGTTTGGGGTTGTAGAACACTGCCAATGGAGCTCCTCCTGGATACTATGGGGCCATAGACATCCAGAATGCGGTAAGCGAGCCGACACACACACACACACACACACACACACACACACACACAAACTCACAGTAAGTATTCACATCTAGACTTTCTGCACATTTTGTTGTGCATTTCAAAATGGATTTATCTAGGGCTTTTGGTAGAAAGTGAGAAATATCTCCTTAAATAAATACATATTCAGCCCTGTCTCGTTGTTGTCGTCGTCATCTTTGTTTTCAGGAAATGCCTGCCTGATGAAATAAAGTTTAACTAATTAAAAATGAATACATCACTTTTGATCATAGAGAAGTTCAGCATTTTAAAGGTGTATCTTGCATCACAACAAAAAACATGTTCATTGTCCATATGAAGTATTGGAGGAATTCTGGATACGAAAACCCAGTTTGGATGCCATATACGGTACTTGGTTTACAGGCATAAACTTGAGGAGGTTTATGTGTTACTGTTCATATCCTAGCATATTACTTATATTTAATGTGGTAAAACATTAGCATCACTCAAGTTTTGCTATACATGATAACATGTTGGTTCACGCCTGTCTCAGTCCAATATGATAGGTGTGGGTGAGTGGGGGACAATTTGTAATACTTAGACTCTGCATCAAACACTGTGTGGAATACACTGAATGATAGTGAGTTGGTTTCAAATGGTTTCATCCTGTCCATTGTACCCCATTTGCATCCATAATAACGGGCATTTGGGTGGGGGAGTGATGATTTACTTTTTATGTGAAACATCAGGAATAGGTCACAATACATTAACCATAAATGTCCATCCATAAATCAACTGCATATTCTACACTTCTTATCAGAAGATGTGTCCTACATACTAAGATCCCATCAGGATGGTTTAATTGATCTGATTGGCCTTGTTAGCAAGAAAGAATAAGAAGAGTACTTTTGTTGGAAAGTACAGCCTAAAGATGAAGTCTGAGTAACATGTAAATTAACAAAATGTTGATCTTTAAACCATTTAATAATGACCAGTTAAACGGTTGTACGTTTGATTTTTGTTGTATATATTTACATGTGAAGAATGTGTTGCCTATAAATATAAATGCATTTTGAAATAACTTTATTGCACAGTAAAATGTGCAAATGGGATGGGTTAGTTACTCTTTAAAAAAAAAAAGGATATACATCAAATGCATATTTGTTTTAACTTTGTGTTAATGTAATACCATAACAAAGTTTAATGTCTTAATCATGAGATGTTTTTTTTCTTTTCAGAATGTTCCCCAAGTTGATGCAGAGGGCTTCTGTATCAGACCGGAAGGCAATGAAAATGATATCCTTTTCATTTAGCTTTACACTATGTACACTCACGTCTTCAGCGGTTTATCATGGGACTCAATTTAGTGATACAGTTGTACGTTTGTATAGTGCATTATTTATAAGTGGCCATTATTATTATTATTACCTGTTATTACCTGTGTTTTTTATTTTTTTATTGCCTTCCCCATTTCTGGCATTGTTCTGCCAATTGCTGCTGTAACACCTGCATTTTCCCTAGGGGATCAATAAAGTGCAATCTAATCTAATCAGTGCTCAGTCCATGATATCAGACATCAAGGTTTTATTGATATGTATGTATATATACTATGTCTTTTTTTTCTTCTGTTCATACTCATCGGTACTTCTATTTTTCTATTCCCCTTTTGTTTTCTATTCCATTCCAAATGCAAACCAAATAGTGTGGCTGATCCTCCGAGCCGTGCCTGTTGTCGTTGTCTCCTTAACTCTTGCGTTTACATGCCAAAGACAATTCCTTCTATTCGTCCAGTGACTCTGAGGACGAGGATGAACCCAGGAAGTTCCATGTAGAGATCAAGCCAGTTCAGGCCAACAATGGCACGCATCAGAACCGCGCTACCATCGATGAGCTCAAGGCCTCCATCGGAAACATCATCCTTTCGCCCTCAACCTCGGTATGGCTGTATGACATACTAAACATATACCAAATACAAAAGATCCCAAGCACTATTTGGACACAGACCTGTTGCTGTCCAACTCTGCTGCTGTAGCAGTCTGCCCTGCCTCAGGAACACTAGGGGGCAACAGTAGAATGTCTAACCCTTGTTAGGATTGATGGGGAGGCCATTTAACTGAGACATACGCCATTACTCACACTTTCTTGAAGCTTTTCTTTGTTTACATTGGACGGATTTATGTGCTATATGTACTTTTTTGTTATGCCAAATTGGCTTCTGATTCAGTAAGATTCCTGTTTGCACAAACGTCATGTCTTATGTTTACTTGGATTTAACTTCCTTATTTTATACGATTGTGATCATTGGTTGTTGTTGTTGTTTTTCTTCTTTTTTTGGAGAAAGAAACCATAAACACGAGTTCTTTCATATTAAGTATCTTAATAAGTATCTTAAGTATTTTACTGTAGACATAAACGCATACACACACACATACACACAGCTCTCCATGCAGACACATAATGGTCGGCGGGCAACACACATAGCCTGGTCTGAGCCGTGACCTCAGGCCTGCAGCCGACCCCCTCATTCAACTCCTTGTCCCTCACCATCACTCAGTCTCTCTCCACTGTTCTATGAAAATAGCTCCTGTCATTAAAATTTCAAACCACTACTGCTTGTGTGCAAACATGCACCGTGTGTGCGCCTGTGTTTTTGTGTGTGCACTGAGTTGTTGTTGTTGTTGTTGTTAATGTTGTTGTGGAGCGGCTGAGAGGGCTCGCTCAGTGACGTGAAGGGGGTCTAGTGGGTTTCACCCGCCGCACTCCCCGGCTGCACATTAAACGACTGTCACGGCATCTTCCCTGCTTTGGCTTTCTCATGCAGCCTTCCTCTTGCTTTGCCACTTTTTATTTTCACCGTTTGGATTCTACCTCAGTCGCTTTTCCTCTTTTGCTTTTTGGGGTTTCACTCTTGGTTTTATTAGAGGTCACTTGTTTCGGACATTACTTGATTGTGGTTATTTATGAATGCTTTATGGGGTTAGCTTCCTAATGTGCAGATTTGTTTTTTCTCTCCCTAGAATACTAATGAATTAGCTGTTTGTTTTAAAGTATATACAGTAAATCAAGCTTGACTCAAACTCCTAAGTTTACAGATAATTTATTAGATTTTTAAAATATGTAATAACAAGATTCAGGAGGAAAAACATTCTCTCTTTCTAAGCATGAACCTCTGACTTTGTTCATTACAAATGAGTTTTGGTTGATGTACATTTAACCCCACAATTATTTTCTCATCCTGAAAGTACAAAAAACACAGACCACCGATTGTCTGCTTGACTTTGATTATCATCTAAATACCAGAATAGGCACAGTTTTCTTATTTTATGTCGATAGAAAAGTTATGGGCTAAATGTCCTGAAGTTTAAACATGCATCCAAGGTGATGACGAACATTGCATCATCTGGTGTGAATTATTGAGAATGTTTTTTTTTTCTCCAGTGCTTGTTTTTCTGTCTTTTCATTCCTCCTCCTGTTTGGTTCCCCTCTGCAGTGTTCCTTTATTGAAATAGCAATGGAAGTCGTGTGTGTGTGGCCAGCAAGAGCCGTAATTGAACCCATTTGCCGCTTAGCGCCTGTGGGACTAAACCCTGGCCTCACAGTGCTACAGTGGTTTAACGCTTTAGCTATGTTCCTTAAACCCATTTTGTTTCTCTTTCTGCCTGCTCCCCACTAACCCCCAACCCTTCTCCTTGTGTGAATAAATGCTTTATTGAAATTGATGCTGTAAGTTTCCATAGGGTTGGTGCATATCTTATGTTAGGCAGATTTATGTCCCAGCCCGGCTCTGTGAGGGACGTCGGTGAAGTGTTGGGGGCACGCTCTCTGTTGTCCCTGATTGATCGCTGTATGGGGTTAGATGCTTGGTATTGTGCTGCTGAATTTTTCACCCTAGGTTTAACGTCTGGTATGTGTGAGTAGAGAGTAGGCTAATCCTATGATTTACTGTCTTTTTAACTCTGAAGTGGAACATTCTCTCTGCCACTGGGAATAGTTAATAATATACTTTTCCACCCTTTTAAAGTGTCAGTTATACTGTAACTCATTTTTCGCTATTTGCATTGTGGTTTTATATATATATTTTTTCTATTGTTTTTGTAGACATTGTTTAGGCTTAAGGTGTCAACCAGGGGGAGATGTTTAAAAAGTAACTTCCAAAAAGTTTTTGAACACTGGTACTTTAAATACTTTACTTGTGTACTTTTAATTTGTATAAAACTTTTAGGGTGGCAGTCTGGTTTGTGTGTCCTTTATGGAAAATTACTATTTCGCACTATCTTGTAGTGCTGTTCGAGATGTCTGTGATAGAGTTTTGGGGAGTACAGTAGAAAAGTCATGGTGGGTCTTATGTGTCTTTGCTGTGATTAATTAATGCCTGTTTTTGTTTTCAGGGACAAATGAGGAGGAACCAATCCAGTGAGTTTTCTCTTCTTTGTATCTGTGTGATGTTGGATGACTGTAAAGGGGGTTGCCTGTACAACTTCTCAACTCGATTTGTCTTGGCCCGGCTTGTTTTTAAAGAGGTTGTCTTTAAAAAGAAAAATCCAGAAACCTAGCCAAAACCAACATATCCGAAGAAAACGTAAATAAGAGTTATTTTCTATATACGTGTGCGCTTGAGGGATATTTCCCATCTACGCTACAAATAAGATTAATTGCTTAATTACCTGTTTATGTTTTGCATGTCAGAAATGATCTTTTCCCTTCTGCGAACTGGCACCATTTTGTGCGTTCTGCTGTGTTTGATTTCTGCCCAAGTGCTTGAGAAATGCTTTAAGCACAAGTATGCCTACAAGCCCGGAATGCATCAGGCTCTGTGAGGTCTTAAACTGTTAGCGTAGGTTTGAAGTAGCATTGCCTATTAATCTGCCAGGACTTTGCTATGGGTTTAAAGTTGTTGTTTTGTTTTTTGTTTTTGTTTTTGTTTTTTTGCATTCACACAGTGTTTCTGAGCAGTTTCAAACTTAAGACAAATTATAATTGTACTCCGGTTTGCCACTGGAAGTAGTGAAAAGTAATGGCATTGATAGATGTATACTCTATACATGCTTAGGGATCTCAGGAGTATCCACATTAAGCAGTAAGGCACATGTTCCTGGTGAGTATGTTTTTGCTAGTTAAACCCCCCCCCCAGTCCCTTCATAGGACTTTTATCACGTGGACGCTACAGCCAACTAACATCAGCTAACACACAGCTATTCCACCTCTACTGACACTATGTTCTCTTGCTGTGAACCTACAGCACCTTCTATTTGTTGGTTGTTTATTTGAGTACTCTCAATGCCATCCTGTTTCTTAACTATGGTACTACCAGGTTGGATGCTGCTTCAGGTTGCTTATGTGGAATTTCTTTGCAATGCGCTGTAACACTTTATAAAGGGGCTCAGGATAACTTAAGCAATGCCCTATGACTAAAAATTCTAAATGATACAATATTGAGTTGCAAAATGACTGCGTCCCCCGTTGTAAAGTGTTACCACCACATTATAAAGTACTTATACTTAGCTTAATTAAAGTTAACTCTATATTTGGGTATTATTTCTGTGGGTATGGTTTCTTGAGGTTTGACCCTGTGTGGCAGAAGAAAAGATAATGCAGCATCTCGCCTAAATCACTGCAAATGTATTACTTTAATTATTTTCCATGGCAGATCACTGGTTCTCACTGGTTCAATCAAAACCTCAGTTCATGTTTCTGGTTTAAGGTGTGATGTACTATATACATGACCCTGGGCGAAGATCTTTGGAACACTAGCTGGTGAAAACCCCTTTGCTTGAAAAGCACCTTAGAGTAGCCAACAACGAAGCACTCTGGCTTTGTGTTTATATGTGTTGGGGTTTTTTATGGCTTTTTTTGACTTGCTGAGAAAAATGTGTATTTGCTATCATCACTCTGTGAACATCTGTAGTGCTTAATTTTCTGTTTTTGCTTCTCAACCCCAGGTGATGAACTGGCAAAGACCAGAATGCCAACATCTTATGAGTAAGTATGAGAGAAAAAATGACATTCCTTTGTAACTCATGTCTATGGACAGTAAAAAAAAAAGTGCTAATGGCTGCCACAATTGCTTTCTCTCTCTCTCTCTCTCTCTCTCTCTCTCGCTCTCTCTCTGTTTGTCTGGCAGACTGACCAATAATGACCTTCTGTCTCTGGACCCGTTTAGCCCGACCCTAGCAGGCTCCTCCTCCTCAGTGTCCTCAACAACAGGTAACCTCTACTGACAATATATTTTATCTTGATTCCCGTTTGTCATTGGTAAAATACTGTGTGCACATTTGGCTCCACAATTTTAGAAAAAAGGAAAAATATCTTGGGCTATCACATCTCTTGTCTACGCTTTAGTTTTCTTGATTTCCCAGAGGTCATTTGATTTAAAGCAGCAACCCTGCTAAAAGTATTCTGGGTTTAACTTAACTCTTTCTGTTCCTTGATCCCACCATCTCTCTGTGCACTATGTTGTCTCCCTTTCCCTCGCCGCTTCCTAGTTACTCAGTTGGAAGTCTTTACTCTTAGGGCAGTCCTAGATGGAGGCACTGACCCCTGAAGTCAACTGAATATTTTGACTTTAGGGAATTAAAGTGGTAGCAATTTCCTATCCCAGATTGCAGTTTTATTATTTTGAATCATTTAGCCCAGTTTGCACATCTATCTCTATCTAGCCATCCATATTATATGAGGTATTCCGGTCCCAGATTTGTTTTATATGCATTTGCCTGTTTTTCCAAATGTCTCTATAATGTCTAATTCTATTCCTTCAACAGATGCTTGAGTTTGAGGGTTTGTTTTAGGTTTATGCTTTAGGGGTGATGGTGTGATTCTCATGGCTTTATGTGCATGACACCAGTGTTTAAACAGAGTGACGTTAGCGCTGACCCATTGCCTAGGCTAAGCGTAATCCACAGTTAATTGGCACCTAGTTGGGGTCAGAGGGTCAGCCATAAAGCCCACTGGCACGCATGTTGTCAAACAGTATATTGTTACCGTCAAAGGTCCCAGCTTAAAAGTCAAAAGAGCATCGTAAAGTGTCCTGATTAAGATACGGTGATGGAACTTAAGTCTCTACTTATGGCCTGTTAAATCTCTGTGTACAGTGTAGAGGTATTACCAGCTCCTAATGCACACATGACACATTGAACTAGTCTGGGCTGCAAGTATTCATCTCCTGCTGAGTGAGGCAAACATTTTAGATGCCTAAAAGAAAAAAGAAAAAAACGTTAGTTTTGTTTTGGTTATGATTAATTTTCGGTATTTGTTTCTTCTGTTTTACACATTGTGTTGTTTTACACTATTTATATTATTTCATTGGTATTGTTTAGGTTTGAGTTATTCGCTATATTGTTTTGGTTTCATTCTACTGGTTATCCTATCTTTCTTTTTTTTTACTTGCCCTTGTCAGACCTTGCCTCTATTTTCCTCTCAATCCCTCCGTCTCCATCTCTTCCGATGAATGACTTAGACGTCTTTCTGCCAGAGGCATCAGGTAAAATGTGTGTGCCCCATTTCTCAGATAGTATTTTCAATGAAAACCTTTCTGCAGAGCTCAGCTTGACTCAAATTCATCAACTACTGTTTTGCATGGTGTTTATTTTTGATTGTTTACTAATCTTTAGTTTTTGTAAGTCTTAACATTATGACATAATGTTGTTTTTCACTCCAAATGTATTGAGAGGTGAACTAACTTAAATTGAGATATCTTTACATTGTTTAGTCAGACTGTATTAAGCTTTTAAGAGTCTGGGCGCTCTGCGTGTCTAAAAAGAGTGTGTGTCTAACTCCGATTCAAATATCCTCTCAATCAGAAGTAATCGCTTTGCACATTTATTGCTGACAGCAGGATGCACTTTATTTTCAAATATGCATGGTATTCCTGTCATGACTTGATACCAAAATTGCCTAATGTTAGAGTTTGCATGTGATTTCAACTCCCTGTGACCAACAGCTGACCTACATTTGGATGTTACCACAAGAAAAATATTTCATAATCTGGAAAATTCAATAACAGTCACTAACTGAAGATTTAATACTGTGTAATAAGTAATGTTATTCCTGTGGTCTTGGACTAGAAGTCTAGATTTGTATATAGGTTCAGCTCTCTCCCAAAGATAGAAACCAGTTGCACCAAATTTTAAGCTCAAATGTTGCCGAGTGATAATGTTCCTGTGTCCTGATTTATGCAGTTCTAAAATATAGAAAGGTTGCACCACACAAATGACTAATTACCCTGAGTATGACACAAGCTGTAAGGTAGCTGTATTAAGTCATAGGGTTATACTTCTTAACAATATAACGAGTTATTCTGCGCATATATATTTTTTCAGCAATCCCAAGCCACTTTGTAAGCAATAATAAAAAGCTAGACTAGATTTGCTTTAGAATTTTAGATGATGATGATGAAATCCCTTGTTTACCAATCTGAAATGTTCATGCCAATCTAGTCCACTACAATTTTAAATGTCTTGTAACAGCAAGCAATGCGAGTGATGACCGTGATAACTATCTTTAATTGTTCATTGGCTGCCCATTTTAGTAATCGCTTTAAGTCCAAACTAGTCAGTCTCCCTTTTCTCCTCATGATGCAACAACCTTTTGTAACTAACTTCTTACAAACTAACTTACAGCTGTGATTTCCAGCACTTTCCTTTGCTTAATTTACTGTAAGAACAGACTTAGTCTCCCTTTGGCATCACAGATTCTAATCTTGGTTCTTTAGTTCATCTTAACAATACACAGGATGTGTTGCAATGGTCCCCTGTGAGCATTCATGCAGAAGCCCAATTCAGTTGTTGATGTACTAACACACCAATGGTGGCTGTAGAGGACATCAGGCTACACTGTCATAAATCTACTGGACCATCAAGACAGGCAGCACCGTTCACTAGTCACCTGGTCTAAATGTTGCTGGGTTGAGTGTGTGAGTATGGGTACCGGTATGTTATTTTGGTTATCAAGCTGGCCCCTCCCATCACAGATGTGTTGAATTAGACCCACGATGCCTCCAGAAGGCTCAACTGTAGGGGTTGGTGTCCACACCCGCTCAACACCGGACCTACATCACCTACATTACTCTACCTATGCGTAGACGTATCCCACAGAACTCGAATGGATAGGTCCTTCATTGATTTGAATGGGAATGACTGTTCCATCCGCTGAAGTTCTGTGGCCGTATCCCAAGTTCCCAACATTACCCGATCATTTCCAAACCCGATTCAGCAACAACTAATGGGAGGACGTACTCTGCTGGCTTGGAGCAGCCTGCTCAGCACTTCAGAAACACAAACAGTAAGCTTGCTTACATAAGACAAGTATACAGAGAGCTGACAATGGTGTCATGCCTACTCACTCTATTCCCATAGATATAGATTTCAATAGACTCTATCAATGCATCTAGACTTTTTTCTATAGATTATAACGTGATTGATTATCAGATTGCATACTCAAGACAAGGTTAACGCATCATGGATTTGTCTTTGTTCATCATGGAAGTGTAAAATTGGACACAATAATAAAGTCCCAGGTGCTGAACAGAGAAAAGATCATATGAAGAAAAGTCCGCACACTGGATTAAGCTCCCAATAAGTATTTCATGGGAAATCACCAGGGTGACGTTTCGAGCCGCCTGGCTCTTCCTCAGACAAAGGACAACTGGTCCAGGTCACCTTTTACACAAGCATCTGACAATCCCTCAGATATCTAGACCATGTCAAACTTCCCCGCCGTGGAGGCGACATAAATGCATTGTTACTTAATAGAGAAGCGTTTTATATTCATACCCTTAATACAATGGCACCTAATGGGTTAAATGAGGACTTTGACTTACGACCGTTTCTGTAGTGACCTTGGCAGTTAGTGCTTCCATTACTAGGTCTGATCTCTATTGTTTAAGATCGTTCTGTGTACTATTTAGTTTTGGTACAATTGAGTTGTGTATTGTCTTCTGTGCATTTTTAATGGGTATAGGAATTGTAGTCATTGTCACAAGATTTGGAGTTTGCGTAGTTATATAAATGACACATCTTTTCATTGTGAGCATGCTTGAGTCAGGTGACCTGGCTTGTCAGGTGACCTGGCCCAATATGTATTTAACGATGTTGTCCTTTGTCTGAGGAAGAGCCAGGCAGCTCGAAACGTCACCCTGGTGATTTCCCATTAAATACTTATCGGGAGCTTAATCCAGTGTGCAGACTTTACTTTTCTTCAAATGTAAAATTGGAAATGTAAAATCACGATGCAGTAGCTGTGTGCATCTGTTCATCCTCAATATTGCATGTATCGAATGAGTAAATGAGTGTGTGTGTGTGTGTGTGTGTGTGTTAACGTAATGCCTCAGAGAGTACTCCTGAGTGTCTGTGTATGAACTGAATAATGCATTGGGAGATTCCCCTCCTGTGTCTGTCGGGCATTTATTACCTCTCTCTCTTTTTCTCGTCTTAACCTCCATCTCTCAATCATTCCAGCATGTTTCTAATGTTCACCTGGTCGTGTGACCTTTGTTCTGTGTCTCATCTACCGCCATCAGTCGACATCAACTGCCCCTCTGTCTCTACCGACCCCACCATCTACCCTCCATCCATCACTCAGTCCCTCCCAACCTACTCATGCGTAAGGTAGTGTGGTGAAAATGCTCTCAGTGCAGCCTCTGCACGCAATAGTGCTGGGGTTGTGTGAGAAGGCCAGTAGACACGACGCAGCCCCGCATGGAAGAGAGGAGTGGTGCATAGTGTAGAGGGGAGGGGTGCAAAAATGCCCACAGTCCCTTTTTCGCCGCAGCAAGATGTCTGGGTTGAACCAAAACCATGGCAACACTGATGAGGGATTTTTTTTTCACTGCCATCGCCAGGGTCAATCAGGCGGGTCAAGGTGAAGTAGCTGCCACTCACGCAATGCCACTCTGAGGGGGAGGAGGCGCAAGGGAGATAAACGAAAGCAGAGTGACAAAACACACTGAG
>OMOT01058645.1:1604-12874 GCA_900312575.1 Acanthochaenus luetkenii | reverse complement strand
AGAGATAACACATGTTGAGCAACCAGTTTTCCAAGTGTTATCATATCCATCTCTCCACACAGATATTTGTCTTCCAGGTTGTGCTTAGTTTATTTTGCTTGTATGATGATGATGATGATGATGATGATGATGATGTGTCGGCCTTGGCGGCGCGGCGTCGACTGTACACAAGTCACAGCTTGTATCTCTGTTGTTACAACCACAGGTCCGCTCAGCATTTTTCTTCAGTGAGACACGGGTTGGGAAACTTGGGAAAATTAAAGAGACACGTTGTCCATGAGTTTGCTTCTCAAGGAAATTGCAACAGTGACAACAGAATGGCAAACATCTCCCGAACCTTCATCCCCTACTTGGACTGCAAATGCTCCTATACCGTGTTTACAAGGAAAACTTTCCATCCTATGTTTGTACAAGATTATTGTACCAAAAAGTGACATCTACTCTTACAAAGGGATTGCTAACATGAAAGTGAAGTCCATTATGGGATAGTCTTTAAGTTATGAGTCATGTTAAGACCTTTGCTTACAAAATAGTGATGTTTTGGGGGATAATATCAGTGTTTTTGAAATACTGACAAAATTCCGTTCTGGAATTATGGATATGACCTTTTGGAAATGACCTCTTCGGTTCTGCAGTTGCAGCTATTACTGATGGTTCCTTTTCCCGACACGCTAAGTCTCTCCGTCTCTTTTCTGTTTTCCTTCAAGTCTCAAAATATTGGGGTTGAACCTAGAACTTCACTTAAAATGCCTCTGTCACTGCACGGACTTGGAAGCTGTGTTTATTGGGAGTGCTGTATGTTTGATGCCGTGAGTCACGTACCTGGAGGGTTCCTCGCCGTTCCCCGGCACGTTCCTCGGCACGTTCCTCGCAAATGATACGATTGATTGTCGTTGCCCTTTTAAACGTATGCGAAATAAAACAATTAAATCCCGTCTCTTCTAGGTGATAGCCATAGTGATGGACATGCTCACAGATCTCCAGATCCTCCAGGACCTGATGGATGCGGCGTCGCGTCGCTCCGTGTCCGTTTACATCTTGTTGGATGCCAGAGCCATGCCGCACTTCCTGGATATGTGCTCTAGGCTGCAGGTTGGCGCGCAGCACCTACAGGTAAGAGGGCACATTGAATATAGAAGATGTTGCACAGACCTTAAGGAAACTGACCCTGGACCGCCTGAATGGACATTGTTAGGCCCTTTATATCCAAACGGACAAACTTCAGGAATGTAATTTAATCTGCATTTTTTTCCTCATTACAGTGTATTGTCATTTCATGTATTTATTCCTTAAAGATCCACTATGTAACATTTTCACGAGTTAAGATATACCCTTATCTTCAATCTAAGTAATGTGTTTTGATTGAGAAAGGGAAAAGAGATGCACGAGACTTCCTGGCTTTGGCCATACAAGCCCATGTGGTCGGGAACGACTGCTGGGAAATCTTCTCATGCACAGGAAGTGATGGATCGACAGTAGAAAATGCAGATTTTTTGAGCATCTTTGAAATAGAAATACACGGTATCAAGTTACCTTAAAAGGAAGACATTTCCACTCTTTCTGGAAAATGTTAGATCTTTCGCCTCTCTCGTCTGTTTGATTTCCTCTGGTATGAGGTGATCACAGACCGGCCAGGTTGGTAAACATGAGCGTGCTGCGTTCAGGTGACTGATGATGTTACATGATTTCTCAAAATGCTAACGGTTATCTCTAAAATGGCATACCGCAGCTTTAAGTTATAAGCCCAGCTATATGAAGTACAATGTAAACTGTTAAAAGCAGTAATAAACCTACTTTACACTACATACCAAAGTGTGACGATTAGGGATAGGCAGATATATATAATAAGCTCGTCAATAAATCAGGCCGATATTGGTCTTTTATTAAATCGGTTATTGGCCAGTCAGTTGTCGTCCATCGCTGATATGATGGCAGGATCCTGCCTGACCACAGCTACATAAATCATTTGTCATTTAGTTTTGGTCATGAATGTTGTCAAATTTCGCCGACTTCAGTCTAAAAATATTGGTGTTGGTCTTCAAAACCCATATCGGTCAAAACCTTAGTGACGTTGTGAAGTATTCCTACAAATGTTCTGACTGTAACCCTTTGTGGCTCCAGAACATCCGTACCAGAACGCTCCAGGGAACCGGCTTTGGCCTGTCCTTTGGCAGACTGCCCGGTTCACTCTGTAATAAGTACATGCTGGTAGATGGGGACAAAGTCATGTTCGGCTCCTACAGGTAAGGTGTGTGTGTGTGTGTGTGTGTGTGTGTGGTGGTGCTTAATTAATCCTGTATTACTCCATAGTATACTCCAAGGATTAAAACTAAACCAGAGAACAAAGCCTCACTCAAAAATGACAAGGCATTGGATTTTTTTAAATTTACATTTCCTTGTTCAGAACGTAAAAACAATTAATGAATAAATCTAATTTGGATATTAAAATCTCAGTGAGTCTTCTATGGAACAGCTCCAGACTTTAACCTTCTCTGGGTTGTGGTTTTGGAGAGTATGTTCATGTTCACAATTATTGGTTTGACTGATTGATTGATCTGCTGGTAGAGTCTAGACTATTTTGATGTAATGCTGTTTTTTGATACTTGCTATTAGGCCAATGACCCATTGGGGACAAATGTAAGTTGAAACTTGAACCTTTCTTTCTCCTAGTTTCTCCTGGTGCACGTCTCGTATGGACCGGAACATGATCACCGTGATGACGGGCCAGGTGGTCGACTTCTTTGACCGGGACTTCCGTGAGCTTTACGCCATCTCAGAAAAACTGGACCTCTACAAAGAGTTCCACATCAGCCCGCTCGCCAACATGACCACCCTGGCACGCGCCAAAGTGGGTCCCAAACGTCCTCCTTTACCAGCGACCACATCCCGGTTCCAGGTTAGTTTAGGCGAGTCGCGGAAGGGTGATATCCAGGTGCCTGCACACAAATACCACAACCCAAAATACTTTCTGGCGTTTGGGGATTACCCACGTCCAACGGGGTCCCTACAAGAGCCAGGACCCAGGAAAAAGTCAGTCTTGGCTGAGGTTCCTGAGGAGATGGACCCAGGAAGGACACGAGGGGCCTGCAGTGAGAAGATGGATAGTTCGAGTCCACTGCCTTTAGAAGATGCAAAAGAAAGCTTCAAGAGGCCCAACGGGGTTCCACCGGACAAGAAGCAACGGCCTACGCTGAGGCAGAGACTCTTCCGGGGGAAGTCGTCCAGTAAGCTTTCGATTAATATCTTGGAAAGCCCTTCCCCTACGGAAACCAATAGGGTTGATGAGAGCGAGGACGGCATTGAGGTGATGGTGAAATCCCCATTCAAATGGAAGAGTAAGAATTTGTCTAAAATGGGCTCAAAGAGTGAATCTGTGCAGACTTTCAACACTGGACGGGACAATGAGAGTAAGTCAGGGCTGAGTGAGCGGATATCTGTAGAGATTTGTTCTAAAATGAAATGGCCATCATTTGAAAACTATATCTTCTCTTACAAAATTATTGATGGCAAATAACTTTTTTCTCTCTCTCCATTCTCTTTTATAATCTCATCCCTTCTCTTTTTGTCACAGGCATGAAGGGTCCACAACATTCAAAACCATCTTGTACAGTATCCTGAGCCAAGCTCCTGGGCTACGCAGTCCAACCAGTCTCTGACCACAGAATGCATTTGTGCATTCTTAAAAACGGCTTCCGAAAATGACTTCCTTAAAACGCCTGTCACCTTTGGTTCTGCAATATTGTAAATACTTAATCAGGCCACACTGAATGTATGTTTGTTATGTGTTGTGGGTTAGTAACAAATCTAAAAATATCAGTGCCTTACAGAAAGGAGTTGTTTTTCCCTCGACCAAGTGAATCCTCACTCCAGGTCTCACTACAGTCTTCCAGGTGTTGGAACGTGTCATGTCTATTTGTCTAATGCCATGTCAATAATCAACGTGCTGTCGGCTGGGGTGGTTCGCCTAGATTTTCGTGTTGTGGGGAGGTCGGCGGGGACGGGCACCTCCCTGCTGTACACAGTGCATTAAAGTGGGACGCACATCTACCACTTTCACTGGTGCTGGACAAGGGTTAAAGCTGTACTAGGCAAGATGTGTATGTAGAAATACACCTGTCTTATCAGCCTAAATCATAAAGCAGGGCTGCAACGGAGAAGAGCGTCCCATGCCCACTAATTGAGACCCCATAGACCTGCTTGCCCCATTTGCGTAAATGAAATTCGGGTATGGTAAATGGCGGGAAATCTTCCCGGTGCACAGAAAGTGATGAATCAAACCTTAAGGGCTAAATATTAAAGTGTCTCCTAAACAACAGCGAGCTAACGCTCCGTCCAGAGAAAGCTGAACTCCAACGATGTCTGAAGCTCACCACCTCCACCCCACCAGTCACTAAGAAGAGGAACATTACGTCTGATGAAAGCGCAGTTCATGATTGAGGGGTTTGGAAGTGTAATATAATCATGTAAATATTAAATTCACAGTTACCTCTCGCTGCCATTTGGACCTGCCAACATGTAAAGTTGCCTACTGCAGTTTTAAACTACAAAACTCAAAGTTTGTCCACTCAACATTCTTACTCCACCAAATTCTGGTAAACAGTGTTTTGACCTAGATGGTCTTCATCAGGTGAAAAAGTAAAGGAGAATCTAAAGGAAGCAACCCTCTGAGGTTATAATGAGACGGACCCCTTCGGTATTCAAACAACCACATGGTAATAAGATGGAAAGGCAGAGCATTTCCCCCTGATCAGGGATTACTGCACCAAGCAAACTCCAAGGCTTCAAGGTGAGGGTCCAAAGACCGGTAGACCCTCTCTGATCAAGGGACACATAAGGCAGGAGATCATCAGACTTTGGATGGGATCTCCTTCTGACTCCCACTCCCCCTCTGTCACGGTATATGAGTAGAACCCAAGCGCAGACAAAGGAGGCAGAGGCAAGAGATTACTGGTGTAACCGGACCGGTTTATTCCAGGCGAGGGAGGCAGACGGGTGCAGGCACAGATCACAGAGAACTGATGAGATAAGATAAACAGGGGATAACTACACAAGGTAGATGCTAGACAAACGAACCAGCAAAGACAGACGGGGAAACGGAGACTAAATACACTCGGGCTAGTGACATGATTGAACATAGCTGAGGAACCATGGGGCACGTGGGAAACACACAGGGGCCACCTGCTGGCCTAAACGGGTAACAACATAGGGCAGAGTGGGGTGTCTCGACAGAGGGGCACCCTCAAAGATTTGAGACCCAACTACACAGAGAAAAGAGTGAATTAAATAAAGAATCATGAAAGGAGAGAAAATGTCAAATATGTTGCCCTGTATCACCAGTGTTGTCATGTCAAGAGAGTCCTGATGGTCCCTTCTGTATGTAGCGTGTAGTGTGCATTCTTAGTTTTTCTGCGTTGTCAGTTGTCTGTGACTTAATGTTGCCTGGTTTCAATGTCTGTATTTGATGCACTAAAACATGCAGGATGTCTGTGCACAAAGGTGCAATCTGATTTAATTTGGCGTGGGTTGTGAAACAGTGGGACTTGCTTGTGAAAAGTAAGCTTTCAGATATTTTACATTCTATCGTAACTGAACGTGTTACTCCTGTGCTTACAAATGATAATCATAAGCATTTAACACATCTAAATTAAGTCAACTGTACTCAGACACTGCCAGCCCTTGTGACAAGAAATTGCTTTTCATCTATGTTTGGGGTTTCCATGACAGAAATATCCTTGCATGCACATTCTGAGTTTGAAGGGATTTGTCATTCCATTGCATCAGTGGCATCAGTTTCAGGAAAGGGCCACCTAGTGGTGAGGCACAGTACAGCCCCACAACCCATGTGTGGGTGTGAAAGTTACATATGTGAGAGAACATACTTATTCTCTCACTCTCTCTCACACATTGCTAACAGCTGTAACTTCAGAGAGGAACTGCAGGCCTGATGGAAACTGGCTCGAGAGGGTGGGGGTTGCATGCGGGGATGTGGTGCAACACTGAAACAGGAAGTCAGAGTTGCAGCAGGAAGAGGCATAGGCACTAATTTTACTGAAACGCAACAGGCCTGAACATTAGTTGGTTTCTGCAACACTATCATCTAATTGTTCTCCGGCAACATTGCAACAACTTATATATTCCGTTTTTAGGGTGACTGTAACATCTGTCCATGGATTAAGGATGAAAAATAGCCTCATGGCTAACTGGTGCATTTTATTAATGTGCACTGGCCCTGTTAAATATACCAATAAACAAACCAATAAACAACAAACAAACTTGCTGTCCTCTGACTTGCGTGCTGTTCCCACATTTCAGATAACAAGGCTAACAAATGCTAAACATATCTTTATCACCAGATGTGCCAAGTCCTAGAAATAGAGAATGGGGCTTAGAAGTCAAAATTTGGCTGGACAGGAGTCCTTTTAAGTCTCTTCTTTAAATAAAGAACAAAATGTCTCACGAGAGACACTGGTTTGACCAAATTGGACTGAGCCCAGTCCTGGGCTACATTTGCACTAGAACAGAAAAATACCCTCAGCGGTACAGATCAAATTATTTCATTGCTGTCTAAAACAGGGAAAAATCAGTCTGCATATTGTTTTTCAGCCATAAATGAGAAGGCCACATGTGCCAGATATTTTGTGTAAATCCAGATACCATGGATCTCAATGGAGACCTCCACTGTAAGCATAGTGTTGGTCTAATATTAGGCTTAGTCCTTGGCTGTAATTCTAGGCCATGTCATGTGTCTTCCATGTGGCGATGAAGGGATTGTAAACAGCATGTCACGATTTAAAATCCAAAGCCTATTGAATATTTATATTAGAAATGATCAAAGAAAGTGTAATAGAGGTGTTAGTTAAGCCTGTATGATTTCCAACCTACATATGACATGGCACAATAAACCACACAGGGAATACAAATTCTGTCACTAGATTTTCAGCAGTACTGCAACTATTACTACTAACAACTACTGAGGTTTCAACCTGAGGGCCTAACACACACACACACACACACTGAATATGAGGAACTGAGGCATGATGTGATGGTTTCAGAGTGTGTTCAACTAGAAACACAGGTGACATTATTCCCCTTAAAACAAAAACAGGATGTAGTACCTGCACTTGCACCAAACACTTTTTATGAAATGATCCATTCATCAAAACAGAACAGATACAATAGTTACAACGTGGTACAGCCGAAGGGTTTCTTTGATACAGTAGGTACACATTTCACTTGAAATGAAGCAGACCTATTGCATATTGCACTGTACCTGTTGCACTGCACTTCAAAGCTAAGGGAAATATAAAAAATACAGGTTTGGTCTGATTGGAACATGTGTTGGACAAAGTTAGTTGCATTTTAAAGTAAATTCTAGGTCCCTCTACAGAGCACTGCAACATACAAAACATATTGAACAAATGAAGCGTTGACTTCCAAAATTCTGTATATTCATTTTGCTAAAATGTTGCTACAGTACCTGAACACAATTCTACATTTACCAACATAAGAATTTCATCTTGACATTAACAGTAACCCATAATGTGTTTTACTTTCATTTTGTGTGAACAGGCAACACTTATTTCCATATGGTGGATATCTCATTGAAGTGACCTGCTGGACAGAAGAAGCCTGGAGAGTGTCGTAATGTGTGACTTGTGAGAGCTGAGAGGAAGCTGAGAGATTTAGCATCTCAGTCTTTTAATAGCATTCACAGAACTGATGGGATGTCACATGCTTGATTTGTCTCCTCGTCACTGCCATATTCATATAAAGTCGATACTGTGGACAGACATCGGCCAAAAAGCAATAGTCCTGTCATGGCAAAAGAGAGTAGCACATACAGTACACAGCCAACTGAAGCAGAGAAATATCCACACACGTGACTCAGTCCACAACTTGTATGTGACAAATACTTCTTTATGTCCCACTTCCGCCATTTTGTCGACAGACAATGTCTGGCTGAACATGTTCACACTGAGAATAACAGGAATTAACTGTCACCTTTGACACTGTTTAGTTTAGTAACCAAAAACGAGAAGTCCCTCTTTTATCCCAAACGACCTCCGTGAACTTCTTACTGTCTCGCCTCCAGTGTCCAAGCTCTGTTGACTTGCGCCGTATTTGCTGCGGTCTAAAAGGGGGATGTGAACCCCACGGCGGTGCAGTACCATAATGCTTCCATAGGGGGCGCTAGGCAGCTCACTCCTGGGGTGCTTGGTTTATCACCTTCTTCTTGCGGACTGAGACCAAGTCGTAGAATGGATCCTTGGTGATACTTGCTCTGTTAAAGGTAAAGAAGATGGTCACGATAGAGAGGCTGTTGAAGTGATAGTGGTGTGTGTGTGTTTCAATATTTACGAGGGCCAAATGTCCTCACAAGCATAGAGAGACAAGGGAAAGCCTCCAAAGTGAGGTCATTTTGCAGGTCCTCACTTCTTTGGGACACTAGTTTGGGATTAGGACTTGGGTTTAGAGTTAAATATACTATTAGGATTAAGATTCAGTTTAGGTTAGGGTAAGGACTAGGGTTAGACATGTAATGTAGAGAGTTAGGGGTAGGGTTAAGGTTAGAGAATTAATGTAGCCAATGAGGGTCCTCACTGTGTGTGTGTGTGTGTGTGTTTGTGTGTGTGTGTGTGCATGCTATGACCTGATAGCCTCGATCCAGGAGTCTCTCTCCTCGGCGCTGGCGGCACAGATGGTGTAGGACTGGTGTTTACCCTCCACCACCCTGCCGTCTGTCTCTGTTTTACACGCTTTGATCTTCTGCCCGCGGCTGTTGGGGTTGTACATCTCCAGACAGTACTAGACGAGTATGCAGCGTGATCAGTCAAAAGCACTGTGGTCATCAATCATCGATCTATAGCTCTAACCCTCTTTCCATACAGATATACAGTACATCCATACAGCCACCCATTCATCACTCTGTTATCAATCAATCAACCAAACAACCAAGATAACTTAGATATTGTATTTATGGTCTAGATAGATATAGATATAGATATAGATATATATTCAATTAGATATAGATATTCCATATTCCATTAAAATAAACCCCAAAAAGCTATTCAAACATATTTGTACTTGAATATTTGAAAGGAAACATCAATCAATCAGAGAATAGATTGACACAACGGAGTAACATGAACAACTACTGGTAGCTAAACAAACGGAATTATAATACAAAACACAAGATGACAGTAACTTACAGGTTTGCGAGGATAGGGCACCTCTCTGACACATAGGTTCTCTAGAGGGATGATGCCTCTGGGCACTTTATCCTGCAGACATACAGACAGAGAGAGAGATGGAGTGAGTCAGGGGATGATGAGTACAAGAAGGAATAACAGTAAAGATGGAACTGAGAACCACTTCAAGTAATAATCTGACATTTTCATATAAATAACAGTTTTATACTTTTACTACTCTCTGTCGAGTGATATAACAAAATAGTTATTCAACCTATAGCCAGTTCATGAAAGCTTTTACATGAGATACATTTTGCATTTTTGGACGCAGCAACAGCGGTTTATTTGGAATAAACAGAAGAAGAACTGGGTAGTCAGAATGAGCAGCGATAGCCACAATGGCTGAACAGCCAAAGAAAAGAGCGCCACCTACAGAAACTCAAACTACATCAACAGAAAAGGAAAACAGTGTCACAGCACCGCCCACACCGTTTGATTGACAGGTGATATTTGGGAAGTGCAGTGCAGAAACACCACAGCTATGATTTCTGAGCACCAAAGAAAATATTTTTAGAAATAGTCTAATGTGGTAGGTGATGTACTTTTACACATACACACACGTGCATTTCAGAGCTTTTTCCACATCTGTACATAGTTTCAAAGCACAGTATAGAGACTAAACCATCTGATTGGAATGGAAACCTTTTCTAAAGTCATACACTTTCATAAAGAGTCATTTGCATTGTAAAAACGAAATAATCTGAATTGAAATTGAAGGTGGAAAAAAAAGAAAGTGAAGAGAAGATTGCCGTGATTAGCAGGAATGGAGTGGAGGTTTCAGACGGATGTCAAGGTGAAAGCCTTACGGTGGTGAACTCAAAGTAGTAGAGGCAGTTGTCGGTCAGGATAAACCATCGCCTCTTCCACGTCTTCACTCGGCCTCCTGAAACACACGAGTATGATAAATGAGGCAAAGCCAGAACAAAACAAGCTGCCGGTCTCTTAATGCCTGCCGGCACTGCAACGTTATTGTAAAAGGTATCTGCTGACAGCGGAGACATAAAAGTGGACGCGTCTAACATCACGACAGGCTAACAAAAATACAAATGCTTGAGGTTATATGTGTGAAGTTTAAATATTATCGATGTTATTTATAGCCCACAGCCTAAAATGTTATAGTTTGCATGGGGGATGTATGAGTGTATATGGTGGACCGTCGGTGCCTTCGTTCCCTTTTACGGCCCAGACGATTCACAATAACCGAAAGACACACTGAGGTTTTTTACCGAGTTTGAGGAGCCAGCCTTCTCGGTCAGGGTTGAAGAAGGTGTGAGTCAGGTCATTCCCATCATCCGCTAGGATCTTGAAAGGCTCGTTGTGTATGCTCTCGTAGAGTTTCTGAGTAGGAAGGAGTTGAAAAGAAATCACTATCCGTAGATTAGTGGATAAATGCAGTTCAGGGAACACACTGCATGTGTCTTGTCTGGCTAAAACCTTGGAATCGTTGCTGAGCGAACAACTCAAAGCATTTCTTTGTAGATATTCTGTGTTGAGCCTCCTAACAGCTTCAGAGCTAAGCATAGCACTATTTCTGCCACTTCCTTCGTCTTAAATTACACTGTCTGCTTTGGACAAAACCATGCTGCCATTTTTGGCGACTCTTCTATGGCTTTTGATCGATCATTTGATCATTTCCTACTACTACACAGATGATCACATATCTGCTGCCTGTAGTTGGTTTCATAATTACCTGTCTGACAGATATCAGTGTGTGAACGTGGGTGATCTATAAGCGTTCGGGTTATTACTTCCTGGTGTCCAATGCGGATGCTGCGATTGGCCGGTGGTTCTCACCATGAGCAGCTCGTTGGGTAGATCCCCTCCATTGTTGATGCCTCTATTCATGGTGATGAAGCGCTCCAGACTGGTCTTGTCCTTCACGTTGGGGTTGTGGAGGCTGGTGTTCAGCATAATGATGGAAAAGGACAGGATGTAGCATGTGTCTAGTGTTACAGGGAGAAACACACACACACACGCACACACACACACACACACACACACACACACACACACACACACACA
>OMOT01058611.1:8957-22804 GCA_900312575.1 Acanthochaenus luetkenii | reverse complement strand
CTGTGCCTCAAGAAAGCGCTGTGCTGTCTAATAACTACTGATATGATCAGAAAACGTAGGCTCTGTAAAGAAATATGGCTTTTCTTTCTGAACGTATAAATGGTTCTCCTGACACACACAAGCAATTGTTAAGTGAGGGGTCTGCACATGTGTGTGTGGCTCTGAGCTATAGCTTTACAGGAGGAATATTGTAGTGGTGTTTCATGTTTGATTCTGTGATACTCCGACCTCTTTGCGGTTCAATTTAGGGCTGCGGTGACTGATCGGGCAAACTGCTGTACTTCATAAGGTTGTACCAACTAACCATACTGCCATCTAGTGCAAGGCCTACACATGTAAAATATGAATTATGATTTGTTGTTTTTTAAGGTTGTATGGCTCGACTAGACAACTGTGTGCTCCTCTGTCTGTATGCTTGACATTAGTCAGCTAGGGATCAGTTCTGGTATGATGGATGATGATGGATGACAGGTATCTAAAATCCCCAGTTTGTTATCGAATGAACACACACAATCGTGAGGGAACGCTCCCGCTCAGAAACACGCCCTTTAAAACTGAGGGTGAGACCTGAAACCAGAGAGAAAATGTGCGGTACGGCACTCGGGTAATCAGATCGCCGCCTCCGATGTGACAGGCTTGTCAAAGTCGGCATCGACAGGAGCGCAGCGGTCGACGCGTGTCGATCTCCGTGTCCCATATTTGTCAGTTGAACGGAGCACGTCTAGAATTGACTCTCTCAAAAGAGAGAAGGGAGGGGCTGGGCGAGCGAGATGGGAGTGAGTGATGGAGGTGGAGGAAACGACATTGGAGGGAAGGGAGAGGAAGGAGGACAAGGGGAGAGGAGAGAGGAGAGAGAAGGGCAGAGGTACGTTCTGTGTGAGTGTGTGAATGAGGTTTGGGAGGGGTAGTCACTGCTCCACAGCTGTGACAGGGACATACCTTGTCACCCTGGCAACAAAGGGGGTAGATCGCTCCTCTCTCCAAATAACACCTCATTCCTCTCGCTATTGACGTGTGTGTGTGTGTGTGTGTTCTGTCTGCTGTCTGGTTATTCCCACTCTACGCTCCATCCGCTCAGTATTGGATATACATTTTGCATGAGGGACTTTAGTTTGGTCAAATGTGTTTTACAGTGATTGTACTATGGCCTCCCACCAAACATTTTATTATTTATGAATTAAACTCAAAGCCTGTCCTCCATTTACGTGATTTAATGGACCAAGGATTCATTAGGGGGTTCAGGCGGAGGGGAAGAAAGGCGAGGATGAGAGAGGGAGCACAGACGAAAAGAGCGTACCCCTTGGAGAATCCCAGGACAATGACTCTCTTGAATGTCACCTTCAGATTTCTACTGAAAGACTCTGACACTCCAGTCACGGTGCCTGCCTTGTTCAAAAACTGGCATAAACACACACACACACACATACACAAACATGAATACTATCCCTGTATAAAATACATGTTTAAATGTACGCCGTTTTTTTCCCCTTGGCTGCAATGCAATCACAAAATCACATCTTACTAAATGCAGCTATAGTTTCAATAAATATATGACATAGTACTGTTTATCTTATAACTTGTTTTACCAAATATGTGTTGATCATTTTGAACATTTATATTGCAGGTTGTTTTTTTGTGAACTCACCCATTAATCATATCATTTCAGCTAACAAATGCTGCAAAAAATACTTCACATGTCTTATTAGCACATTGGGACTGAACCAAAAAAAAAGGTTAATGATGGAGGCAGCCTTACTTAAGGAATACAGTGCCTATTGAAAGTCATCATACCCTTTTGAAATAGTCACTATTTTTGGTCTTACAGCCTGAAATGAAAATACATAAAATCCTTTTTCCAGCTTTATTTACACATTTTGCCTTACAACATTCAAGTGGGGGGAAAAATGCAAATCTTCTGAAAAATCGTAAAAAAGGAAAAACTAGAATAACAGGGTTGGAAAAGTGATCAGTCCCTTGATGTTTTGCTTTAATTACAGCCACCAGTCGGTTTGGATTTGTCTCTACCAGCTTTGTGCACCTAGATTGGACAATATTTGTCCATTCTTCCTTGCATAACTATTTGAATTCAGTCAAATTTCATGGTGAGCTGCGATGTACTGCACTCTTCAAGTCCATCCACAGATGTTCTATAGGATTTAGGTCAGGGATCTGACTCGCCCACTCAAGGACATTCACCCAGGAATTTGGTTGTACTTGGCAGCATCCATTTCCCCTTCAGTCCTGACCAATATCCCACTCCCAGCTGAAGAGAAACACCCCATAATTTGTATTACTTTCTCAAAAAAAGGTTTTCCTTCACTTGAATGTTGTAAGGCAAAATGTGTAAATAAAGCTGGAAAAATATGTATTTGATGTATTTTCATTTCAGGCTGTAAGACAAAAAAAGTGACTATTTCAAAAGGGTATGATGACTTTCTATAGGCACTGAATATAGCAACTATGATTTGTTCTTGGATTGGATTTTGTATTTGAACAATAATACTGCAGACGACATTCCTTTTTTCATAGTATGGGTACATGGTGCAGTCTAGTTTGGTCAGCTAGCTGTACCTTATGGGAAATATCAGCATGGTTGGAATGCATCTTGGACCAATCAGATTGCTTGACTGCAACTACTATTACATGTTTAAACATAAACTCTGTGAATCTGTTAAACATTGGACTTTAACACGGAGATACACACAATTACGCACTACACGGTTGGGGATATTGAACGGTTGCAGGGCGTCGAAGGTTTGGTCCAGAGAAGTGGTGTGGAGAGTTTACAGCCTGTGTGGCCTTACAGCAGCTCCAGAGCATGGCTCATTACCCAGCTAATGAGAGGGGAGGGTGACCCTGCTAACCCGCTCTCAACCCTTCCTCCCCTGGGTGCTGCAGCTGGACTGGCCCGAGGCCTGGGGAACCCAACCAACACTGTGAGGGGAATGTAGGGCGCTAGTATGTTAGCAGGTTTGACATGAACCACACATGTTTTGTGATTTCCTGCTATGCCCTTGTGCTATATATTTTGTTTTTGGCATCGATTATGGACTGTCTAGGCCACAGAACTTGAATGGATAGAACAGCCTTTGCACTGTTTGCCATGGTCATTTGACTAGTACACCATAAAATGGCACCTATGGCATTTTAAGGGTTAGTTGCTATGGTGACAGCGGACGTCTGGGCAGTAAGGCCGTAAAGTGTATCACACGCTGTGGCTGTAGCCTAAACCAAAAAGGGTTAGCTTTGTAAAATGACAAGATTATCGTTTAAGTAATAAAATGTGACAACTTACCAACAGTAATATAAAGCGATTAAACCCAAATCGGCAGCAGGGCGACGGAGATGGTCATTGCTGCAAACCTTTTGTTTCATCAACTTGCCGTAAGTCGGTTTATACGGAAGTTAGCCCAACGGCACACGTAAAAATGGCCGCCGCTCCGACCTTCCTGGAACATTGATTTGAATGGGAAAGTTCTAGCCAATTCAAATTATATGGTCTAGGCTCATAGAGAGAGAAACATACATATGTGCACCATTTTTTTGGGTGATCAATACCTTTCTCACACAGTGGTCCTCGATGGATTACACAGAAAGTAAGGTTTTGGTGTAACAATACTAAAATGTGCATTTTCACACACACACACACACACACACATACAGCAGTTGTCCGGTGTTCTTGGAGGCTCCGTGTCTGAATGGTGAAATGCTCATGAATGCACATCCTCCCACAGACATATATGTCTTAGTGTGTGTGGGCAGAAGTTGTGTGGGAGGCCGTTCATCAGATCCCCATTGTTCCATTGGCTATTCTCACATACAGTATATTCACACTCTGTATTTTAATGCCTCTGGGGCACTTTTACAGGGCTCATCAGAGACCTCAGAGGGGTTACATATTGGGAAAATGTGTCTCAGATGGCCAAAACACGGTTCATTGAGATGAAGGCTTTTGTAATACTTGTGTCCTTTTTATTTCAGTGGTTCCCTGGTTCTCTGCTGCCAATAGCGGGGTTGGTTGTGTAAGGGCTAAGATGATTAAATATCAGCCACTTCCTAACCCTTGTTACGCATGGTGGATACATTGAAGTGATTCACTGAGGGATGCTGCTTCCTCCAAGTGGATCCAGTGTTCTGTTCCTTTACTTGAAGGATCCATCAAATGGAAGAGGGACGTACCTTCAGATGGACAGATTGGGTGTGTCATTTGGTCAAGTGTAGCTCTCAGCCTGCTATCAGCAAGGCATTCCCTCGCAGGGCTTCACCCCAGCTGGTCCTAGAGTTGTGAAGTAAAGGTGTTTTTAACAACTTGCCTATCTTGTATGTGTTTATTAGTTTACGGTATGGAGTTACTAATAATTGTTATACTAATCATATTTGTTGTTATTCATGATTTTTATAATTTATTGGTTTGTTTGTTTGTTATAAGAAATGCCCACTATGTGTGAGGACCTTAAGTTAAAGCAGTGGCCACTGCAAAAGAGGAGCTTCTTCCCTCTTGGTCTTTTGAGACTGTTTTCCTCCCAGCTGGCTTTCACTCCATATCAGACTCTTTCCACTGCTCCTCATCTGAAGCCCTTTTGAGACTGACATTATTTTCCTTCCGGTTTTCCTACTGCGCTATAGTAGTGGTTGAATGTTCTCTGATGCCAGTGGTCAACACTAGTTGTCTTTCTCTTGGCCTTGGCTAAGGAAGCTGTGCAAATCCCTGACGTCAAGCTCCTAGCTCAGCCGAGCCTGAAATTGGCCCAAATGGTAGGGAAAGCCGGGGCAGGTCAACTAAATGGCTCTCAAGGCAAAACGCATTAGTCTCGGCTCCGTTGCTACCATACACTACATCTGATTTGTGGCAAGCAAAGCAATGGTTTTGATTTATCAACCATTCACCCCACGCAGTGAAACATGCTGTATTTTTCTCCTGCACACACACGTGTGGACACACCCGGTGCACACACGTGGAGACATTCCACATGAACACACGTGTTTGGCACAAACACACACACACACACACAAAATGCACACATACATTTTCACATTCACAGGGAAACGTGGTATATCTTTTCACACATAAATACACACACACACCACGAAAACATAGACACACAGATATCGATCCACATGCTACTGTACCACTTTCGTATTTGTGCACTTTCACACATGAGAAAGTAATTCCTCCCCTTTACGGTATCATGTAAAGCCAGCAATCAATAGTGAGTGGATTGTGCTTGTATGTGCTCTATACCTGAGCTCTCGCTAATTCATGTGTGCCTTATCGATCTCCTGTATTGACCAGGCTGGAGGCCCAATGCCTTAGCCCACACAGTTAATAGTGATCTATAGCAACTTATTGGTACACCTCGGTGTTCCTACGCACCAGGTGATCGTCTTACAGAACAGCATTACACAACTGATGATACTCAAGGAAGCTACACATTGGGACTATAGCTGACGCCAACACTTTCTCACACAATTACTGTAAAAGCTCATTAATGGCCATGAGGTGTGAACGAGCTTCCCTAAATGAAGGAATCCATGGTAGAGTGGATTAAGGTTTATTTTCCATGGGTACATTGAAATTAAATGCAACGCTGTTTTGCTTCTTTTCTCCATGGTGGGTGGATGCCCAGATGCATCTTATAAATAAATGAATTGATAAATTGAACAGTATGAATAAGTTAGTTGTTTAGAACAACTGAGGCACAAGTGTGCAGAGCTCACACTCTATCTATTTATGAGAGGAGATTTAAATAGAGATTATTTTGGAGCGCACCAGACTGTTCCTCTCCCTGCCGCTCACCATTTTATTTTATTTTGGGGAAAACAGAGAGGAAGGAAGAAGGGGAGAGCAGAGATGGAACGAGGCGGTGCATGTAATGTGAAATTGAGATTTTGAGACTGGGGCAGTATAAAGACACATGGATAGATTTTCACTTTGATGGTGAAGAAGAAATTCTCTAAGAGGTGGAGAAAGGGTGAGAATGAAAGAGATCGACAGAGAAAGCACCAAAGAGCAATAGAGAAGTGATATGTACAGTAAGTTTAGCATATCCGCTACTGCAGATAAGGGTTAAACTGTGCAGCTCGCTGAGATGGTTGATTAGGACCTGTGGGACCAGCAGGGTCCATATTGATGCTGCACTGTGTGTGTGTGTGTGTGTGTGTGTGTGTGTTTGTGTGTGTGTGTGTGTGCTCATGTCTGTGTGCATGCTTGTTTGTGGATGTTTGTCTGTTTGTTGCTTGCAGGGCATATAACAGCCTAATGTACAGGTACTACGCTATTTGAGATGACTGCAGCACTTTCTGCAAGTTTCCTCAAGCAAACTGCTCTACTAGAAATTCATATATTTTTTGGGGAGTTTACTTGACTTACTTTTATTTTCATTTCCAATGCTAAACCGTTGCAGTAGACTTAAGGGGTTGTTTTGTTTATTTTTAAGCCATATTAGTATAGATGTTATTACATTTACATCTAACAATCCACTTGTCTATCTGTAATCATCCATTGACCTTTGTTTCATACTATAGGTTTTGAGTTCATAATATTGCTTTTTACCGCCTTATTTCCCCATATTATGTATTTTATATGTCCATCTATTTATTTATGTTTTAAACCTCTTTTGGTCTATGCTCTGTCTCCCTCCGTCTCTATTACTACTTTTATATCCTACGTCTATCTTGGGATTCTGTATATAGACAGAAAGCCTAGGCAATCAAATACTGGTGCATAATTCCATCTTTCACAGTATGCCACTCAAGGCAGAAACAATTAAATCACGTACATTTTAGGTTGCCAGAAAAAAGAGAATGGATAGACAAATTGCCTTTCCTCTTTTGTCAGGTCTCCCGTTCCCCCCGGCTATTGTCCCCTAAAAATGAGAGGCTGTTTCAGTCAGCCAGTAGCTTGGAGTCAGACAGGCACAAATAGAAACACTAATACACACGCACATAGGAGGGGAGACTTTTACACTAGTAGACAGACAGACAAACAGTATGACTGGCAGAGAAACGGACGTTCACCAAGCCCAGTCCATACGGTGGACGGCAGTCGCCTGCTCTGAATGATAAGCTGCTATTCACCATTGCTTCAAATGCAGTTCACTTCCAGGCCTAATCTGAAATGCATCAGGGTTATCTCCAGGCACCCAGACAGAGAATACCTGCCAGCCTCCCCCATATGCGATTAAATGGAAATAATTGGTTTCATTCCCTTTGTCATCTCCTTTATTTCACCAGCCTGTGCCACCGTGCACATGCTGGTGCAGGCACATTATTCTAGCCATCATTAGTTTTTCTTTCACCATTAACCATTCAGAAGTAATCTTTTATTCCCTTTTTTCTTTTTCTTTTGTTGCGTCCTCCATCCTTCTTTTATGAAAGTAAGTGGGATCTCAAGATAAATGTGGTTTTCTGTATGTGGTCTCCTGTGTGTGTGTTTTGCAGTAGATAAGTGTGTTGCTGCCATCATCAGGCAGAAGCATATTACTGCAGTATTAGAGCCTTGATAAAACCTCTGCATTTGACCGTTTTCTCCATAAATACTATTCCAAGGATAACAAATCCCAAGACTCGCCTTTTACACACTCGAGTCATCTGTGTCGTTCCTTTGTAGCTAATTTCATCTATCTCTCCCTCACCCTCACCATGTGACTGACTCTCCTCCTTTATCTACTTTGTCCTGCTCTTTCTCCCATGAGCTCATTCTTGTCTCTCTCTCTCTCTCTCTCGCCCTCTTTAGCTGAAGCAAAGTGAAGCCAACGCTGACACCAAAGAGAAGCTCCCTCTGAGACTCAGGATCTTTGAGAAGTTCCCCAACAGACCTCAGATGGTGAAGATCTCCAAGCTCCCATCTGATTTCACTGTGCCCAGGATCAGGTACACAAACACAGGCAGACGCACACCGAGTCAACTCATACACAGACCTACATTTATTTGTACAAGTAATAATCTGTGATATTTTTATATAAATAAATGTCAATTTTGCTGTTCTCTATTGACGATTGTGATTCAACTGATACTCAGTTCATGAAAACATTTGCTGTTCTAAACACCCGGTGTCAGTTAGGTCTTTCCCGGACAAAAAAATCCTCTGGCACAAAGGAAGTGATGCAATTGATATTTCCTGCAGCAGCAGTAGCTGTTTGTTTGGGCAGCGCTAGCCACCGTGGCTGAGCAAAGAAAGAAAAGAGCGCCACCTACAGAAACTTCATCAACAGAAAATCCAAGGAAAAAGACAGCACAGCACCGCCCGCCCACACTGTTTGATTGACAAGTGACCTCTGGGAAGTGCAGTGCAAAGACACCACAGCAATGAGCGCTTAGCACCAAAGATGTCAACAAGGAAGATAGAGGATCCAATCTCAGTTGAACACACAGGCTATGTTAAGGCTTTCTGGGAGGTTGATCTGGGGGAAACTATTCCAGATGATGAATGGGAAAGTGTTTTGTTAAGCATATTTGGTTGCTTATCTACCTAAATAGATGCAATTTTGAATTACACATAAGCTGCAAATCACTCCGGTGAAACGGAACAGGTCTAATCCACTGAGCATCATTTCACTGGTTCAGTATTCAGCTTTCTACAGTTTTCCTGCATGCTCTCACTGGGCTACGATAGAAGTATATTGGGCAATCCCAAGTGCTTTGGAAAAACTACGATAAATGTGCTTTTCTGCGATGGGAAGCTCAGTGTGTATTCTTACGGGTCTCAGTATGCTCTCCTGTGAAGCAACAGTTCCATTTCAAACAGAACTAATTTGCCGACCGCACTGTAAATGTCCGCACTCTAGCTACTCTAATGACAGATTCCTAAAACACAGTATTATCCTAATAGCAAGGATCACTTATAGAATTGAGAGTTGATTCGGTCCCCCCCGGCCTGGGCCTCTTCCTCCAAGTCCACGGCGTCGGTTGCGCATGCTGAAGATGATCCAGTGTCATCCACGGATACATTCAGGTTATCAATGGCATTCGGTAGCAACAGATCCCACTACAACACAAAGGTTCCTCCTCTCTGGGCATCTGCTTGCACCTCTTGTAAGAACACCAAGGACTGGATGTACTAAGATCCCAAATACAGGGTTCTAATTTGCGTGTGCATTCTAAAAGTATGCGCGGTTGGTTGATGGGCGTGTTGCGGGTGATTTACTGTGTAAATGACAACAGGTGCAAACGTGGTGGAGACAGCAGTATTGAAATGAGGGTTTTGCGTGTTTAATGGTTTGCACCATGGAGAGTTTGGACGGGCAACAGAACCGCAAGCGCAAAATGACATTTGAGCCTATAGAATAATAATGTAATATATTGTTTTGTGACTGCAGTAATGTGTTTTTCAGAATGATTTTGCGGAGCTTCACACAATTAGAAATGACTGAGACTGAGTATTTAGTTGGGTAATAATATGTTTGAATTTTGAACGTGATTTAATTCATATTTGTATATTTCATATTTCTTTATGCATGCAGGGCGTTTGCACCTTTACATTACATTACAGCATTTAGCAGACACTTTTATCCAAAGCATCTTACATATCATCATACTGTTGGCGGAGGCAGCCATGCAAGGCGCCAACCTGCTCAACGTGAGCAATTTGGGGTTAGGTGTCTTGCTCAAGGACACTACAACAGATAATTTTTTTCCTGGGAGGAGCTGGACTCGAACCTTAAACCCTTGCGGTTGCTGGGCGGGAACTCTGCCTCCTGAGCCACTGCCGCCCACCTTCCTTTGAAAAGTATTAAATAAACTAAATTGCGTTCAGGTTTGATAGATCACAGTTCTGCATTAATCTATTTACATTTTCTCCTCCCAGTATTTAGCAAAATAGCATGTAAACACCCCATCTTGCATATTCTCTGAGGCCAAAAGTACTAACCGGATAAGGCTAGTTATTTTGAACATTTGAATATGAGCTATGAGTTTGCAAACCTTTAGTAGGTCCGGCGCCAAAAGTCCCTTGAAATAGTAGCCTATGTTGCTGCAGGTGAACAAACGCAGGCTGCTCACCTAGATAGTTTTGTGAACAGCCCGCACTTCACGCTCCCCTCCCCTGACACATAGCCCTCAGCGGAGCAGAGCAAACAAGCGCCAGGGGAATACACGTGTACAAGCGGTGCCAAGCACGTTAAAATGTTCAGTTTACGATACATTTCACAGGAGGGCATACTGAGACCTGTAAGAACACACCCTGAGCTTCCCGTTTCAGAAATGCTCATTTATCTTAGTTTTTCCAAAGCATTCACGATTGCCCAATAGACCCAGTGAGAGCCTGCAGGAAAACGGTAGAAAGCTCAATACAGAACCAATCAGTGAAGTGATGGTCTCTACGTGACGGTTTCATGGTAGACAGTCAGCAAATAGCGAACTTATCCTTAAATGTTAGTTCGCTGACTCTTATCCAGAGTGAACAGAACACTTTCAGGAGACACGTGGCAATTGATGGCCACATTAGCTGCAATTGAACCTTCGACCCTCTAGTTACGGGACAGTTTCTTTAATGACTAGACCGACCTGCTGCCACGTGTTCTGGATTCTTAAACTCGTTGACGTCATTTTCCAGACATGATGTTCGGCGCTGGGATGGTATGGAGATAGATCTAGTTGGCTCATTTTCTGTAAAGTCCTTTGAGACAGACATGCTTGTGATAAAGGGCTATATAAATAAATGAACTTGAACTTGAGAAAGAGCAAGAGAACATGATGTTGGACCTGCTCACGGTAGACAGTAACCACCGTTATTCTGAGAGGAGGCCATATTGTATGCTATGCTGTGTTTAGCTGGAGAGCTAAACTGTATCCAACGCAGAGGACCTCATAATCAATTTCATCATTTAGCGGCTGATTAGTGCACAGCTGGGCGCCTTCGCTCCCCAGACATCCCATCTGCTGGGCTGATGCAACCATAGTTTAAGACTAAAAAAATGTGCAGCTGAATATGCAGTTCTCCATGTTATTCTACCCAGGATGGTTTGGTGTTATAAGGATGTGATTGTGATTATGGTTGTGCGTTAAAATCCATCCTATGTTAAATGTTCTGTTTGTGTGTGTGTGTGTGTGTGTGCGCGCGCGCATATTTATGCATGTTCTCCAGAGAGAGCTTCATGAAGCAGTTCATCGATCGGCAGCAGCAGGACAACAGTTGTTTGTTCCGGCGTCTCCCTTCCGCCTCGTCCTCCTCTTGTGACCACTCTAAACGCTCAGCCATTGAAGACAACAAGTACATCGACCAAAAGGTGTACACACACATACACACACACATACACGTGCACACAGCCCACAGAAAGTGGCTGTAACAATGATAAATCCATCTCCATGGGTATATAATATATTAACCATAGCAATGACAAATATAATAGCAAGAGCAAATTGTACCTTGTGATTGCAGTGGCGTGTGCGGTGTGTATTTGGTTGGCATACTACGTTTAACAGACTCCAAACCGATGGACTCTGACCTCGCTGTCTCGTAACCAGTGAGTGTTCTTTCAGCTTCGCAGGTCAATATTTAGTATCCGAGCTCGCAATCTCCTGGAAAAAGAAACTACTATCAATAAAATCCTCCGGTAAGACATCTGCACCTCAGCTCAAACAAACCCCTCAGCAAATTTGATCTGATTAGTATGCATCATCCATAGCTCCTCCAAAGTCATGAAATAGATCCCAGTCTTTGTGAGGGTGAAACGAATAATGTGTCATACAAGATGTAGCGCCTCTCTCTCTCTCTCTCTCTCTCTCTCTCTCTCTCTCTCTCTCTCTCTCTCTCTCTCTCTCTCTCTCTCTCTCCTCATTTACTCATTTACTCATTTACTGTTGCGATTAAGCCAATGGATAATTTGCTGTTACACATGGCGGAGCTGGCACTAAATTCAGATTAGCTTGGCCGCACCGTGTCCAATCTGGCTTGCTCTCCCTCTCCCTCCTCCTTTACGCTGTCAATCTGAAAGACAGACAGCATATCAGTAGTCATCACACATTCCGTCTGGCCCGTCATCTTCCGCGCACACACACACACACACCAAACACACACTTAAGCACACACAGTCGCACTAACACATGCAAACAGACACACAGTCAAACAGTCACTCGTGCATACTTATTGCCAATAACTAATCACCCAGAGTGCCCATGAATAAGGCGGGTACACACACTGTTGACGGCCACGGTGTCTCTGCTGTTAGCCAGCACAGGCAGGATCACCTTCTCACACACTGTCTAATGGAATGATAACAGGATTGGAGCCTGTTTGCAGCCGACAGCCAGGCTGCTCTGGTGGGTGTAGAACGGTGCAGCACAGGCCAAACAGAGCTTGTTAGTCGTAAAGATGACCGGATCCGTCTGTTTTGCAATTGTATATATTGTTTTATAATGACAGGGTAACATTGTGAAAGGGAGCGCAATGGTATTAATTACGCATTGCGTTTGTAGTCTTCATTATATTGATTGAACAGGAAATACTGTCTTTTTGTGACAGGCTTTTTGTGTTTGTGTTTCCCAGGGCTTGTACCAGGCAGCGTATGCTGAGTGGATCCTTTGAGGGCCAGCCAGCCAAGGAACGCTCTATACTTAGTGTGCAGCATCACATACGCCAAGAGCGCAGGTCTGGTGCATGTGTCCACACACACGCACAAGTGAAGAGACACACAACCTCTGAGCCTTTTCTCTCATACACCGCTCTCTGTCTGCAGGTCTCTGAGACATGGTTCCACTAGTCAGAGGATCAGCCGAGGGAAGTCACTGGAGACACTCACCCAGGATGTAAGTGTGCACAGACACACATATACACACATATACACACTGTGGTAAACTGGTCCGAAACCGAGTGTCCACCGGGCCGGAGAATGACAGAGACAATGTCCGCAACGGGGTTAACGATCAGAAACAGCTTTATTTACCCTTTCCACAGTACAAACAGCCAGGCTTAGGCACAGAGTCCATGGGTTAAGGCATGAGAATAGTCCCTTAGGTAGTCCGGGGTCAAGGCAGGAGAAGGGCAGTAGTCCAGGCACAGGTTCGGCACCAGAAGGGTCCTCGGACGGTCAGGGGTTCGGCACACAGCGTAGCCCGTCTTCCGCTCCGGCATCTACTCTCTCTGGTCCTACGCTGTCTCACTCTACTCCCCTCTCTCACTCCCACGTCACTCACTACCTCAGGCACTCTATCTCTTATCGCCTTCCAGCCCACACTTCTTCGCCACGGGTTACACACTTCTTCTCTCTACGACACACACCTCTTTTTAAAGGGGTCCGCTCTCTCCCCTGATTGGCCCTGCCCTTTCCCTTTAACCATCCTCAGCCGTCTCCCATCTAGCTGAGTAAGGGGAGGGCTGTCCCAGGGCTCTAACGCCCTTAAAGGAACATGTCCGCACTGCTCCTCTTTCCACCTTCCCCTCCTAAACACCCACCGTCTGCCACAACACATATACACATTCAGTACACGTCTGCAGTAGAAGTCTTTGCATATATATCATTTGCAAACATGAAGTAACAACCATTTGAATATAATCTTAATCTGTCCAAATTATTCTGGCTCCCTGAAATGGGGGGATTGTTTTCAAAACAAGACTGTAGTTCTTTATGTATTCCTCCAATATTCCTAAAACTCAAAGCAGAGAGTTTGCACTTTAAACCATTGTTAGTGTTTTGTCTCACATCTTCAAGTAATAAGAGCGCGGATCTTAAACAGCAAACAATGTGTCACTGTCCACATACATGTGGAGCTAAATGTATATACATACATCCTCATTGTCCTTTGTGCTTCTATAGCATTCCAGTACAGTACGCTACCGTAATGCCCAGAGAGAAGACAGTGAGATCAAGATGATCCAAGAGAAGAAGGAACAGGCAGAGATGAAACGGTAT
>OMOT01058592.1:0-17701 GCA_900312575.1 Acanthochaenus luetkenii | reverse complement strand
TGGGGGAGGAGCTGGACCCAGCTGGGTCGGTCTGGGGGAGGAGAGCTGGGTCCAGCTGGGTCCGGTCTGGGGGAGGAGAGCTGGGTCCAGCTGGGTCCGGTCTGGGGGAGGAGAGCTGGGTCCGGATGGGTCCGGCCTGTTGGAGACTACATCTCTCCGGTCTGGGCGCCAGCTGACTGTAACTGTACGACAGTATATTGTCAATCAACACGAGAAAAGGTGCGGTGTGACGTGTAACGCGTTTAGCGCGCGCTGGCGTGACGGGAAAGGCACTGACCTTGGCGAGCGTCTGTCCAAAATGATGGACAGACATTTCCACTGGGACTCGAGCTGCGGCCCTGGTAAACAAAAGCCAGGGGTTTCTTCCACCGCCGTGACGCATCTGGGTCTTCCGAACTGGACTCACTCCGGACCAGACCAGGTGACGAGACATGCAGACGGTCCGGACCCCGGAGAGGAGACGGTCCCCTCGTCCCCTCTTCGCTCAACCTCTGGTCTACGCCATTTTCGCTCCCCTACTACAGTCGAACGGACGTGTATAGCGATTGCGCGGGAAGCCTGTCGCTCAAAGCCCAAAGCCCGCCCCGAAACCATAGAAATAGATGTTGTAGAGAAGCGGCGTTAAAGGAGTAGTTCACCTCAAAACTCATTATCTCCTCACCCCCATGTCAGTGGCAACTCGGCCTTCTCTTCTGCAGCATAGTTAGAGTTTTGTAGCCAAACGTTTACAGAGTTCAGAAGTCTCCTGTTTCCTTCACTCTCTAGGACACATTGTCTACGCCTCATTAAAACCATTATGTACATCATATTAACACATTAAATAAATAAAAAGATGCATATACACTCAAATAAAAGCGCTAAATTTGCACATTGGTATCGATTTGTTTAATTTATTTTGATCGTATCTGTGTTGCCATGTTTTCATTGTGCCTTGCTGCAGGCTGAATTTCCCTCATGGACAACAAAAGCCAACTGAACTGAATGTAGTCCCACACCGAGACCCTGACCCAATATTAGGTACTCTTATGTGGAGACTGGAAGAAGGCCACGACTCAGTCTGAGGCTTGATGCAGTTTAAGAAACCAGCCCATAACCTAGCATCAGTCTGTGGTGGAAACGTCACTTGTCTCTCCCTCAATGTTCAACACCATATATAATGAAAATGGAGCGTTTTCAACAAATGACACACAGCTAGCATGGCACTTATTTTATTCAAATCAAATTCATTTTGATAATACCTAGACATAACATTTGAATGATAGATTGATCAATACATCTTGATTAATAACGTGGGCAAGTCTTATTTCCAGCATGCAGCTGCTGGAAGGCGTTCTTAGAAATCATTTAACAAACTCACAATCACATAAAAGATCACTGGTCATACATCTGCATTTCAGGCCAAGTACATGGGCCTGTACAGAAAATATATCTTTAATGCATTGAATCCTCTTAGTACCTGGAAGTAGCCTAATGAACACAAAATGCAAGACAAATATTGAGCAGTGCATATAATCAACACATACATTGTTTCGGAGCCACAATGAAGCGGATCATGGAAAGAGAGAGGCATAGCGAGTCATCTTGGTTCTCTGTCGTTCCAAGTCTCTGCACTAACTGGTCCACATCCTGGTTTCCACTACAGGGCCAGACAGTGTTAACCAGGGCTTAGCTATTACATTTCAACCAGGTAGGCCACAGTTGCAGCTTAATCCCAAACTTCACCAAACAATTTCACCAATTCAAGTCAACTATGGTTTAAATAGAACAGGACCTCCAAATGACGGCCGGTTACCTGTTAAAGTGGCTGGTAGAGTAGACACATGTACTAGCCAAAGAGCTAGCAGCATTTGGTGTTACATTTCCTGTCTTGTCACATTTTTGTCAAACTTTACATCATTCTTTGTCTAAGTTTTAAACAAATCAATAGTGACTTCAATCTCACTTTAAAAGCATGTTGCATTGGCCCCAAGTGACTATTGGCTGGTCAAATTCTTTTTGGTTGCACTCCAACAAATGAAGCAATTACAATCTATTGGCAGTAGCTGGTTTAACCCATATGAAAACAAAAACGCACAAAACATGACCATAGGTTCTCGTGTACTTTTGAGATATTTACGAGGGGGAACCAAAACCATGGCACTTCAGTGAGTAAAACACAATAACTTATTCAGAAGGTCCTGCTTTGCTTTAAGGGAACAGGAGGACAAACTCACAGCTGGTCGGACTTGCGCTGCCACAAGTCAAAGAAGAGGAGTCACAAGTCCGTTAACGTTAAAACACTGCCCGTTTTTACTTTCAACATTTTGCATATTCATATGGATAAGACAAATCACGTGCTAAATATCCATGGAAGAGAACAGCACGAGTATACTTAAATGGCTAGACCTCACCTTTTCTGCCTACTCATAGCAATAGCAAAAGCCTTAAAGAAGAGCAGCGGTGGTATTAATTGTGGAAAATAAATAACGTTCCATTTCTGGGGGGGGAGAGAGAGAGAGAGAGAGAAATACATAGTGACATAACATAACACAACCAAAGGCACGCAACTTTTCCCTTTGTTTACAGAGCAGTGCAAAGGCCGAAACTCAAGATCTGTGACATTGTCTATCTAATGCTTGGTCAGAGAGCATATACTTGTAGTGTGGGCCACAGCAGCCCATTGAGAGGTCGAAATGGGGTCGTGTCTTGTATCAACTGGCATGTCCAAGCTCCACTCAGAAAACACAGGAACTTAGTGCAGGAACCGGATGCTCATTTTCTGTTCCACGTCCACCTTCTCCAAGACCTAAGAAAACAAGCAAAACACTAAGTTTGGCTACCAATAATAACTGGATGTTTCTATGTTGTGGTTCTGTATCGCATAATGGGTAGACCATGACAATTTCAACGCCGGGTTTAGAGTTTTCTACTGAGCCCGGCAATGTATTAACAAAGTACTAACTCATGTGCACAGCATATAAAATGTGCAATTGAGAGGGGAAAGTATGCAGATATAAAATGTGCAAACAAACATGGGAGACCATTAGCTCTCAATATGTCAGTTGTTTTACTAATAATAACCGCAGCGTTGTCAGCAGGTAATGCCTTGATAACTAAATCCCCTTTAAATCAATCAATGTCAATTCAACAAAATGTAACTCAATAACTCAATAAATCAATGAAATAAAGTTAATTCCAACATTTATGGAAAGTGAGTGAAATCGGTTTGAAACTTGCTGCAGGAGCTAAATTGAGCACACGCTTTACAAAACGTGTGCACGTTTTATTAACTTGTGGGCACGTGTTCATTTCTTCACAAAAAGAATGAAATTGTCGCACAATAATGATAATGAGGGCACGAATGAACCAAAATGAGTGAATGATGATGTATATTCACTCCAATTAATTAAACGAGGGCACGAGATCTATTTTGTGCGCACGCAATACCATCTTGTGCTCTTGAAATATGGCCTTGAAACGTAATCGTTTTCTTCTGCCACTCCCGGTCTGTAGTTTGCTCCCCACTGAAAATAAACGCACTCATGGTACTGGAACATGGTTTGGTCTTTTAAATACAAACATTCCTCAAATGGCATAAGTTAAGTTGTTAATTTGTTTCACCAGCACAACAAGGCAGTCATATTTATGAGTTTAGTATCAAGAGATGGCTTTGAACACAAAACTGACCTTGATGAATTCATTAAAGGAAATGGAATTGTCTCCGTTCTGGTCAGCCTCCTGGATGGTCCTATCAGCAATGCTGCCTAGCTGGTCATCTGAAATGTTTACACCAACCATCATCCTTAACACCTGTAAAGAATGGACAAATAGTTCCTTTGGGTTGAATCAATAACAATGAAAAACACTTCCTAGCCTAGATGCAATAATGTCAACAGCTTTCCATGACTCAACAATCTTAAAACGATGTGTATCTGCACTACATAAAGTAAACACCAGCCATACTGGACTGTAGGAATGACACGATGGAAAAATAAGTCTACAAACATTACTTAGGGCTGAACGTTTAAGTCGTACAGACTTGTGCAGCACATGAAGCAGGCAAGGCATACGTGTTTTGCGCAAAACAAGAGATCTGTCTGAGTCACTCAACCATGGGCTTACAGCAATTGCAGGTCACACAATGTCACCGAAACCGAGATGCCTTCACAGGGGGACAACAAATAATATGGGAGGAGCCCAGAGGGAGCCAAAATACAGGACATTTGACTGGGGAAAAATAACCTGTAGTTAAGGTTAAAATATCACATAATTATCAGCAGATGGGCAAAGTCTTCTCCTCATTGGCATGGAAATCCAGCTCTCTACGGAGTACTTTGAAATAGATTTTACACAATAGCATTTGGTTTCTTGTTAAAGCATGGAACAAAAAGCTAATATTTACAGAGACAACAATGCTAGCTCTGTTTTTCTATAACCATAAAGGTAAAGAGCGTTCGGAATCCTGTTATTCATCATCCCTTTGATTTCCTGACTGTGTCCACCAGCTGTTGCCACAAAACGTATGGTGACTCAACGTCCCAGCTCACAGCACAAACCAAACCCCTCACCTGTAGCAGCTCATCACGAGAGATTTTGTCATCTCTGTCCAGATCATACAGACGGAAGGCAACTGAACATATAAAGAGAAACAGAGAGGTTTCAAGACATGGCTAATGAGAGAGACGTATGTTAATTGTACAAACGGCTCTGGGTGTGCATTCAAGTGGTCGCTGGCTCAGTCCGGACACACCCAGCTCTAGACTCACAGAGTAACTTGTTAGTCCTGCTGTTTAGTGGCTCGCTGGTGGGATTCTTGTTCTTCTCGTTGTCCTCAATTGGTCTGAAGTGAGCCAAGGTCCGCATGAATCCCCTGAAGTTCACCTGGTCCTCCCTGATGAATAACAAGAATGCAATTTAGGAGGAAAAATGATATACACTTCCATTTTCTGGTTACGGGATTCAAAACAAACTATCACTGATGTTTTTTCGGGCTCAAATTACTCACATAATACACAAGAGTTGTGTGGGTAACACAATGAAGAACCCAAATTAGTTGTAATCTAACACCACTTTGCAGAGTCTGTATTATTTGCGTTCTCTGTTCCAAACCACACAAGCCAAAGCCAGACCAGGGAGACAAGAACACATCTGAAACCATTAGAACCCATGGCTAAAATGAAGACGCATACACATCTGACTTTTTGGGATTGTAATGACACATTGGGGAAAACTGCTTGTTAAAAACAAGAGTGGCCACACTTTATACAAGCTCAAAGATTGACAAAACAGCCATCTGGCCAAAGAACAGCTTAATATACTAGCAAAACTTGCTGTGCGCAAAACCCAAGTTTCATTTTCCTTAGTAGAGTTGGCAGAAAAATAATATGATTTTTGAGGGTTGCGGTGAATTAACCACCACTAAAAAGCACGATGGCATGGTTCAGCTTTGTGGTGATTGTGACTCAAGCCTACAATGTATAGTCTTGTGAAAAACAAGATCACAGCGGAGAGCAGACCAACAACAGCGACAACTCACCCCTCAGGAAAGAATGCGTTGATGATTCTGTCTCCGAGAGGATTGATGGCCAACTCTGGGATCCTTTGGAAATCTTCTCGACTACAGAAATGAGGAGACAGGATGGAAGTGAAATCAGAAAACATTTGAGGGAATTAATGACAAAAGATCAGTGGAGTTAGTCCCAACCCCGACACCAAATTACCATAGATCTTAGATGAGTTGACAGATAACTAAAAAAGGTATGACGCATCAATTCTTCTTTGTCTTTGTCATTCTTGAAAATGTGACTTGTTTTGAATGAAGATATGCTAACAGGGGAAGAACAGCTGAAAACATTGTGGTATATGTAGATGCTGGTATATTTAGTTCTGGTTGATAAGCCTACCTACTCTACCAGCCACTTAACCAGACCCTTTTTTGTTTTGGCTGGTAAAATAGTGAAAGTGGCCACTGACATTTTGGAATCCAACAGTCAGTGAAAACGTTAGTCATATGCTGTTGTAAAAGTACATGTTATAGTGCACAGACGAGCGTAAGAGTGTACATTTGTGTCTTTGTTGGCTGCCAGAGCCATCAATGGGACAGTGTGTCTGCTAGGCAAGATATATTTAAAACTTAAGACTGTTGTGGCAACTGATGAATGATATTATTCTTTTTAAGTCACCTTGGACTCAAAGTAGACAGTGGCCAGTGCAAGGACAATAGGATCCAACCACTTGTTGTGTGTAAACAAGTCTTTGAGAAGAGTGGCAGCCACGAAACTACAAACTGCTGTTTTCCCCCAGCGTGACTGATCTACCCACGAACCCTCTAGTCTAAAGCAAAGGACTATGTGGAAACATATCGAGTACTTGGCCCCTGCATCAAGCTTCTAGGCAACATTAAATGATTACCCATTTCCTCACCTATTGCTCATTCTGCCTAGATTATGCATAGAGCTAGAAGTTAATCCCAAACTTAAGAGATGTCACACCGAGTTCTCGACTGAACACTCAAATCTGGCTGTGCTCCGATAGTATGAAACGAGAGACTTCATACACTAATCGCTATGAAGCCTAATGTGAGACAAGCATGACCCCACAGGGAAACGCCACCGTAATAAACCCCACCGATTACAATTCACAAATCTGTGCGCGAGACAACGGATTTTGATTGTTGCCGTCACACTAAATAAACTACTAGTCTGTTCTATGACTCACATTTGTAATTCAACCAGCCAATTTGACCTTTATAATAGAACAGATCCGCCTAGCCACGGCTGCCAAAGAGGCTGGTGAAGCAGGCAAACTAATCAGCCTCACGATGGTGTTTATTGCGTTCATTTCTACAGTTATTGTTTACCTGAGGGTGCCATTTTCACCTTTATCCAGACTGGTGAAGCGACTGTAGAGGCGAGTGATCTGACTGTGGGAAACTGCAGGGGGGACAGAGAGGCGCACAGATGTTACCAGCTGACCTCAGAACAGGGCATTGTGCATCAGGCAAAAGAGCGTTTCGCCTAGATATCGGGAGAGGAAAACGCGTGAAACTGGACGTCATTACACCCGACAATACACATGACGTTCAAAACTGTCAAGTGTCATCACAAACGTTTGTCATATTCATAGGTTGCTGTTGAGTATTTCTCAGATATATATGCAGTACAGGACTGACAGGTGAGGGCAATGGCACCGATGTCATACAAAGCTATGTCGTTAATGCCATCAGCCCGAACGCTCACTAGTTGATTTGTGGACGTAGAAACTAGCTAACTACAGAGAATGGTGACGCATAACTGTCGCTAGTTAACGTCAACGAGTGTTTGTGTTCCCCCTCCAGCCCAGGAATTAGTCTGCGCCCTCAACTCACAGCCAGTCTCCTTCTTGATTTCTTCAATTTCCTCTTCTCGGAGTAACGTGGACGCTCGGGATCCCATGGCGAGACGCTAACATATATTCACGAGCAGACCAGTCAGCTGTCTGTCGCAACCTGGCCGTAGAAGATACCGGAGAGCTTCCGGGACGGAGGTTAAAGAGCTAACGACAAGCTAGCAACCGAAACCGGTTCGCTTGTTGTCGTTGCAACGGCAGCTGGAAACGAGCCAGAAAGCCTTTTGGTTGGAGCTCAGTCCAATCCAGCGGGTTCGGTCTTCTTCGCGATACAACTACTTGGGTACATTTGTTACGAACGCTTTTCGGAGGCCTGTCGTGTTTTCATGCTACCAAGGAGGTTTTAGCTGCTAGCTTCCTGCACTGTGAAGGGGGCGGGCGGAAGAGGGCAAGTGAAAAGGATGACGTGTGATGTGCAGGCCTGCCTTCTATCTGGCATAGAAATAGAATCGAACAGATGATGCTTTCATACGCGGCCTAAAATATTGATATGAACACGTACGACACAACATACGACATAGCGTGGAAGTATATATCTATCTAGATAGATACTGTATTGCCATTTCAAGACATGGAAAATGCAGATAGATGAAAATACATACAGTAGATAAGAGCATACAGTAGAAAAACATACAATACAATCCCTGAAGTAGAATACATATTCCACAAGCATTTCATATGACCCGTAAGTTCCCCAAAAAACAGTGCTACAGAGATTTGTCAACAGTTGATGATAAAAGGTGGCATATACTACTTTTCTGGCGAATAAATTAATTAAAACATCAGTTGCATGCCTAATGTACATTTTCTCCACAAAGTAGCTATGTGGTATTTGATTTATAAAATAAAACAACCACCACTTGTTACAGTGTCCATTTTGTTATTATTTCTGCCCCAAAATACTTAAATGCACGGCAAGTCGTATTTGTTACATGTGCATTCGATATCTGCAGTTTACGAGGAGCACTTGAAAGCAGCAAGACTACTACAGGCGAGAACACGCAGCTATACCACTTCTGGCCACACGAGGTCAGTGTAAGGCTGCATAATAAGATATCGACGTCTCCAAATCAACCTCGCAGAGCCAGGATAGGTCTAGTAAACCCAGTAAAAGTCAGTTTATCCAGTTTTATTTGTTAAAGTTGATCCTTGTTTATATTGTTGGTTATTCATCTTATTACCAAATGAAGATGAGTTATTTATGACCACTTATATGCATACGTGAACATACTCATGAGTCATACATCTTTTTTAATGTGGGCGGGGCCAAAAGCATAAGATGAAATCTTCCAGTTTTCCTTATAAACAAAGGTATAATTCTTCTCTTCAGATATCAGGCATTAAACAAACTCACAGTGAGGCCAAGATCCCAATAAAGCTGACATTGGTTCTTGGTATAAGTGGAAAGCCTAACTTGTCTTTCAGGAGTAAAGACTAAAAGTGTTTATGATCATAGGCAAATAGGTTTGGGTAGGAATTAACTTGTAATCTGGACAGCATACAAATCCCCTAAAATAGCTAATGTCATATGTAATGTATACTTGTACACTATACAACAGCTATGTGACATATTTTGTTCATACGGTCACAAAAATGTATATTGGGGAATTATTTAAAAAGTACATAGAAAACAACAAAATACATTGCTCAGAAACATTAGTCATTTTTCAAGAGATTTTATTTCAAGATCCCTGTTACAACAAAGACTCTTGAACAAGCTTACAGTATTCAGTGGCATTGCCTTATCAATCAACCATTCATGCCTGGCCTTACATATCACAAATAAAGCTGACAGCAAAATGGGTAAAATTTCCAATAGTTCCATGTCATAATTGTCAAACCTACGTCGTATATAAAATCAGAATCAGTAAAACATTTATCCACAAACAGTGGCTTTCACAGTGATATTGTGCAATTCATAATTAAAAAAGTCTCAGTAAAATCTAAAACATCACAAGTAGAAAAAATAAGAGTTATAGTGTGTTGATAAAATAATAAAAACATGAACTCATTGTCAGATTGATTTCTAAGCAGTGCAGAGATCAGCCATGTCGTCTCGGGCCTTCCCTGATGGAAGTAGCAATGTTATCTGAGGCTCGCATGGATTTCCAGAAATCCTTTTATTTTCTGAAATAGCACACAAAGTCCATGGCCTGCTGGATCCTGGAGAGTGAAACGAGAAAATACAATTAATGAGGAAATAATTAACAAAATCACATTTAAGAAAATTATATATATATACAATTATATGAGAGAGAGAGGAGAGTGCCTTAGATCTTTCTATTACTTTCTACTACTGCTAGATCAATATATTGGTTTGCCAAATAATCAGGCTGATGTTGGTCTTTTAAAAAAAAGTCTGTAAAACCCGCAATGAAATGTTATTTTCTTTTAATGTTAATTTATTCATTCAATTGTTCAATAATGGTTTTCATAGTAAAGCAGTAATGTATTCCACAGCTTCACCTAAAAATGAATAGGTGGGGTGGGTCACCGTTAGGTGCTGCTAACCCACCTGACCCATTGAATTATTCTGGGTTTCAATGGAGAGTTTTAGTGACCCATGATGTTCTAAATGCTTTCAGAGGCTTTTCCGCCCTGACAAGAATGAAATGATCAGGGACACAAGTGAATCCTTGTAATGTTTGGCATGAAATTGCTCAAATTTAAAGACATTGAATATCAGCACAACATATCCGCTATTGGCAACTTCAGTCTAAAAATATTTGTGTCAGCCTTCAAAAACCCACATCAGTCAAACCCTGCACTCTACTAATGAAAACTAATTCACCAGAGAACGGTATGTTTTTATAAAAGGAGTTAAGTGGGTATTAGGTTGTACCTGTCTGCAGAGTATCCGTCTTCACACAGGTTCACCAGAGCGTAGAGATGCCTCAGAGCATATTCATACTAAAACACAAGAGTGACATCCATTGTCAGTGTACTGCATGCAAATGATGGTGGCCCAAGCTAATTCCCCCCCTGTGGTATTTGTGGTACTCTAAATGTCAACCTGTGTCTAAATTTGGCTGGGATGGCTGATTCATCTGGTTAAAATGTAAGTGCAAGTGTAGGCTGAGCACAAAAAGGATTCTGTGCTGCTGTACCTCCGTTCTGTGCCAGTTGAAGCAGATGTGCTTGTAGTGGTGGACCGCAGCCTTGTAGCACTGATGCTGGGAGAGATACGCTCTGTCGTTGAGAATCTTCTGGGCCTTGAGCTCATCTCCAGTCACCCTCTCAACCACTCTGCGCATAGTCTCACCCAGCACCTCCCTGACCTGAACACACACAGGGCAACAACGTGTTCGCGCTACGTTAGAAACCTGCAAGTTTAACGTGGGACATGTCACGGTAAATGCTGCATTAGTGCAGTGGCATCTTCACGATGAGTCTGATTTGCATCGCATGCTCCAACGACCATCCGCACAAGACAGGAAACACGCAATGTACTGTATATAGACAGTCAAAAAAATATTACACAGTGAGAACGGGAAACCGCTGAACGTTTGACGCTCTTTACCTTGAGGTGGGCATTGATCTCCATCAGCAGTCTCCTTGCAGCAACAATATCATTGGAGACCATCATCTTCCTCTTGAGGATGGCCAGGGGTACATCGGGGCTGGGGGTCAGATCTGGATTCATAACTGGCTGCAGGGTCATTGGGGGAGCAGGTTGGGCACCTGCCATGGAGTTACCCTGGAAGGCCATCACTTTCATATGGGCCAGAGTCTATACAGGAAGCAAGAAGCTCATACTAAGTAGCGGAAATGGGCAGGAAACGAGCTTTTTTTGTCCTAAAATTCCCCAGCCACTTTCACTATTCTGCCAGCCAACTACACTTTTAAAACCGTACCTCCAAATGATGGTTGGTTAGAGAAGACAACCTTACCAGTCACGGAAAAAGGTTTACCAGCATCTGGTTCAAAACACAGTTAACTCTACATTTCCCCTCGTCGGCAGTACTTATTCTTTCCCCCTAACCTTGTTTCCGAACTGCTGGACATGGCTGGTGTTGGTGTGGCTCTTCACGATCTTGAACTGCTTCATCAAGGTCTCCTTAGTCAGGTCCTCCTGGAAGCACAATGTTAGAGGAACAAAACAAAACGTCAGAGACAAAACTATTTTATATAATGAGCAACAACTAAAAATTGTAGTTTAATTTTGGCGACATCTTAGCAATAGCTAAGCGTCATTGCTGTGTTGTTTCTAGGGTTGCAAAGGGGCGGGGGTTAAGCTCAGGAATTTGGGATTTTCATTTTTTGTTGTTTAAAAAACATTTAAAATGCTATTTTCTCCTCCAAAAACATTGTATGTCTCCTTGTGGTCTAATAAACACGTTAAATGTATTTCCTACCTCATAAGTCGTTCGCAAAGCTTCTGGGAATGTTTTGAATGCTACAATCAGTACAATGTTTACATCCTGCTTCAGTGTCTAATACCGATGTGATCAAACAGTGTGTCCGGTGTCTTTCTCCTTGGATTTTCTGTTGATGAAATTTGAGTTTCTGTAGGTGGCGCTCTTTTCTTTGTCTGTTCAGCCATGGTGGCTATCGCTGCGCATGCTAACTACCCAGTTCTTTTTCTATTTATTCAAAACAAATTGCTGTTGCTGCTGCTGGTAATGTAAAACGCATCACTTCCTGTGCGCTTTTTCATGGGAAAAACATTAAGGGCTCTCATGATAGGTTGAATCACTATTGTGTTATATCAAACAGAAATAGAGGGAGGCAACATGGGCATTTATTTATATGAAAAGGTTATGGATTATTATTTTAAGTTTCAAGATAAAGATAAAGACCTCAATTGGGTCCTATTACCCCTTTAAAACATGTGCCAGTGTGTATTTGTGTTACACTACGTTAGCGGTCAACGTCTCTTAACCAATGGCACAAAACTAATTCCTGTACATTTATTGGACTCTTTACATAAGTTGGCAAAACGCGATCAAATATGACAAGATGAAATGGCACTAACCACATCAGAGTCCTCCATCCAATTGACGCTGTACCAGTCTCCCAGGTACGTGCCTCTCTTCTCATCATAGTAGCAGGCGTAGGAGGATTCATGAGAGTTGGATGCAGTGGTAGCATACACTGAATAAAGGAGGAGAGAGTCTGATGTTAAGCACTATTACACTTTGAATATATATATATATTTTAACAGGCGAACCTCAATATGACTCGGATCAAGTACCAATCTCAGTCATTCGTTGTTCTTTTCTTTTTTAAGTGCAACAGAGAACACAAAAATATCTGAAACTCGGATCGACTGTTAATGAACCCAAGCAAGTTAAAAACTCAACAATGCTCTGAGGAAGAAAAATACTACTTTAGATTTGGTACTTTGGTAGAGATCTCAGGAAGTCATATTCACAGATGTCAGTGAGTGAAAATGGGATGTGCACAATGTAAAAACTTTAATTCAGCAAATGAAAAACAGAACCCTGATCAGTGGGTTACGTGTATCACGTGAGGCCGAGCACATGAGAGAGTGACTTTGCCCACAAAGTGCCACAAAACTAAATGCCGACCTCAGCATTATGTTTGACAAGGCAAAGGACCATATCAATATAATAATAACAATCACTGACGTGGAGAATCATAACAAGCCTGTTACCTTTTTTCAGAAACCATATGAGCATAGATGGCTGATGTAACCAAAGCAGTCTATGACATTATTGGTGGAGCGGGCTGTTTTATTGGTTTTTACATTCGGGGTCAGGTGCAGGCGTCCCGTTAATCTTTGTTACAGACCTACGCGGTTCATCGATTGGGAACTTTCTATTGACTGACCCCGTTTCATTATCTGTTTGGCTTTTCCTAGAAAGTGATTACGTACCAAAAAAAGAAAGAAAGTTCAACTCACCGTCAATGTCAGCAGGCAGCTGGTTCATCATTGACCCGGACTCACATGCCTCGATATAGAACACCATCTGTGTGTGTGTGTGTGTGTGTGTGTGTGCGTGCGGGAGAGGAAGTTGTATAACAAAAGAGGACAATAACAAGTTTTGTGAGCGGACACCACCATCTTCCACTACAATTATCAATCACATGATTAGACGTAATCAGTGACAAGAGTCATGTATGCACACGTAGGCCTAAAAGTTAAACAAAAGCATGTTGTTTCGCACCTTTTTGTATCTCCTGTTTTTGTGCAAGTACACTATGGCGTTCTGGAGGTCTTCAACGTGCAGCTGCAGAGAGCGAGAACAAAAGTTCCATTTAGAACAGTTTCAGAGTATTTCAACCACCATATTACACTCAGTGTACCAAACTGAGCAACATAACAGTTACTGTCTGGTTTGTTTAGGAGTAAGAACTGGGTCATTTGTTTGGAGCTGGGCGTTCTAGAATAAAAACGAACAAGAGCAGGAATTAAAGAAGTGCTCACCTCATCATCGGGAAAGGCCAGAATGCCAGGGGCACCATGATCGGTGAAGTAAACAAACACGTGATCATTGGGGCCGCTGCCAAGAGGAAGAGAGGAGAAGGTAAAAGACCTGATAAACCAGTTCTACCGTGGTGCAGATTTGACCTATTGTTCAGAATATTGTATTCCTCATCACTTGCCTCTTAAGTACTTTTCCAGAACCACCCTTGACACTTGCAGAGTCACCCTTCAGCACCGCCAGGAAGTTTTCGGGGGTCACAGCCTACAGGATACCAACAAAGATGTGGTTTGAAGATCAGAAACGCACACAACAAAGGCAATTTGTTTGAACTTTATGATTCCAAACCAAAGTAGCTCTGATTTGCACTCAAGCACTCACATCCCCAGTGTAGTCTTTAGGAACGCCCTTGTACACATCTGTGCCATTCGGTCTGTTGATCAAGATCCCAGGGGTGGGGTTGCTGGAAACAAAAACATGATTCATATATGCTGAGGGAAGTGAAAATGGTCGACACTAAAATGTCACACAGAGATGAATGATTCACCAATCAGGCGACAATGAACATACCGGTAGTCAGAAAACTCCACAGCACTAAAAGGTCTTTCCCTTTCACAAACACCTAACATCAAGAATCCTGATCTGTCAATAACTCTACTTTGTCACAGTAAATCTGTGGGCAATAATCTATCCATCTCATTCATGTTCATCACACAAACCATCACAATTTCATATGAAAATCACATTTTCCAGTGTTTTAATTATTGTCAAGGGCCTGGAAACAGGCTACAACTACCAGTATTGCCATTTGATAATTACAGTCTGTATAAGAGAAATGTTTCTTTTAAATATGAATTATGAACTAAAAAAATCCAATAGATAACCGTCACCCGCACCACAGCATGAGAGCAGATATAAAACCATCAACGTTGCATCACTTTCTGCAAAACCTCACCTACATCGTTATGTCAAGGTATTTTGACACTTGGACACACTGACCAACACTCAGGTGGAGCTCTAATCAAATAGCCATATTCCACCATAACTACACAAAAATAAATAAATCAGCGTCTTTAGAGTTATCATCTGCAATGTCTCTCTCCACACTTGGGTTTCACTCTAAAAAGAAATATGAATGATGTGAAAAACAGAAGCACCAATCCTGTGTGTGCAATAATCCTATAATATAATAAGCCTGTCATGTTACAAACCGGGTCAGTGTTGAACCCATAATGTTGAATATGTGGAGTGATACATACAGTCTACTGTGCGCAGTACTCAGGGTTTAATGGTAAGAACTTTTTCCGCTTGCCTGGTCAGGCCAGTAGGTCCAAGTTCTACTTGATCCTCATATATTTTCAGAAATGTAATTAACATTTAAGCAATTTGGTACGACTGACTCAACTGGTCCAAGTCAAGGTCTTACTGGCCCCAGGCCATCGGGCAATCCTTATTGTCGAACCCTGGTACGTCTTCCACTCTCGCTTTGCGCTGTACGCCAGGCCCTTCTGTTCCTGTGCCATGTGTGCCAGTATGTACTATGAAACTGTCTTCAACAAGATGGAAACTGATGGCGGCTGTCCAGTCACCATCCGAGCAACATAACTGAGTGGAAGCCCTGAAGGAGGAGCACTAAAACGAGTTCCTTGTGACTCCCCAGACAAGCCGGCTTACAGCGAAGCCTGGTCTGAACAGTCCCACATGGCCCACATGCCACAGCACTGCGAGAAACGCAGAGATGACTGTAGCATCCTGCGGCTTACCACCTACAAAAGGGGAAACGGGATAACGGAAGCCGTGCCAACAAAGGGCCAAGAACTAACACAACCAGCCTCCGACGACGTTTGTGAACACTTGGAGGGAAACAAGCCGCCGGTGTGTAACAGTGACGGTGTGCAGCACGGAGAACAAGAGAACTCACTCTTCATTCTGGGCCAGGTCGTCGTACATCATAACCACAATCTGCTCATCCGGGACGCCGTTCATATGGACAATCTGGTAGGCGTGGCAGGCGTCGGCCTGAGGGGGGAACAAAGGTTAGAGGTCAACGCCACGTGATCACATGTCACCATCGGTCCCCGGGAACACTGCGGCTCAGAGGAAGGGGCTTATCGGAACGGTAAAGTCAACCTTATCAAAAAGCCAACAAGGAAGAGTGTCTACCTTGAATCAGAGTAGCAGGCAGATTAGAAAACAACCGGGTCACGCACAGTGCTGACTTGATAAGCCGGTGGCAGCCAGTTCGACCTCTCACCTGGTGTCTGTAGTTGTACCAGCCGTTGGAGCCGGCGACGATAACCACCCAGTTTTTGCCGGTCTCTGTCTGCTGTGTGGGACCTGCGTTGGCCAGCCCTAGGCCCAGGCTTAGGCTCAGGCCCAGACTTAGGCTCAGGCCCAGCAAGGCGAACACTGACTTGCACATGTCTTCGCCTGTCGGTTCCCTGTACGGATGACAAGGAGGGTCAAATGTTCTTACCAGGCATATCTGTGTTTGCCGAACGCCCACCGAGATGAATGAAGTCAGTTCTACGGACGACACCAAGAACGACCACACGTCAACCTGACTGGCCGGACGTCACATAATGACGCTTACGTTAGCAAGCCGGTAGCATAGGAAGCTAACGTGTCGACTCCTAAAACAAAGCCCACCGCGCAGCGGGAGCGTGGAAACAATGACCACGTGTCCCGACGCGGACCAAAACCGCCGTCGCTTCGCTTACCTTGTGTTTCGCCGTGACGGGTCGAGATGACAGCTGAATGCTTCGTGTCCCCCCCCGCGAGAGCTTATATGTGACGTCAAGGACAACAGCGTGACCGGCGTTACGTCCCTCCGTGGGCGGGGTTTCACTGTAGCTCGTACCCAGTCACGTGCCCAAATAGCCACGACAATGATTCATGATCTTGTGGTAAGATAAAAAACTAAACTATGATCTCCAGTCGGTGAACAGTGTCAAGGCAAACAACCACTACTACAAATCATACATTTCACATAAGGTTGATACTACTTGCTATGAAGTATACTATTAATTCACGCCATTAACATGTATGTCAGCCTAAAAGGTGGGCGAACTGTACTCCGCAAATATAACAGTGGGTGAACTGAGTTTAGGTTGACCCCAGTTAATTTGTAACCGTAGTACTGTGGTTCTAATACTTTAAAATGTAAAGTTTAAATTATATGCTAAGAACACTAATATTACCAAAAAATATATCCTGTGATCAGTTTACAATGGAGTGATTTTAGGTAGTGTACATTGAATGCATTATGTCTTCAGATCATTCAGACAGGAATGCTGTATGGCACAATTTTTGCAAAATGTTACGCAGTTCCTTATCATCTTGGTAGGCGGGCACAGTAAAGAAATGTCATATGATTCACTCACCCATAAAATACCTTATAAACCATAACAAACCTTATAAAACACCATGCCAGATGAGTGCACCTGCTCAAAAGGTCAAGGGTTGCCTTTTAAACCTCCTTTCTAGTGTAACATTTGGCCCAGAATTCCTAACATTGACCCAGTTAATGTTAGTGACTTTTTCCATTCCCTAAGATGTAAATGCAGGCACTGACTAATTACATTCAGGCTTGGTGTATACCACCATTTTTTAAAACTAAAACAATTAGGAAGGATCAATACAATTATGCATAAACAATCAGAAGAGGCATTTTAAAGAAGATATCGGCAATAAATCAAACTGTTTTATTTCTCCATATAGAAAATAATTACGTTAAATAGGGAAAACAGTCCATCAAAAATCCGGCATTTTGTTTTCAACAATGGTCCTTGATACATTAACCTTTGTCCCATAAATGAAAAAAAGATGTAACAAAGTGTAAATACCATGTTCACAGTAATAAATATTAAAACAAAAGCTTTTCTACATTGACATAATATTTATATATATATATATATATGTATATATATATATATATAATCATGTAC
>OMOT01058464.1:1714-18322 GCA_900312575.1 Acanthochaenus luetkenii | reverse complement strand
CGTCGAGTTCATACTATTTGTTTTTGTTTTTATTTATTATTATGGCATTTTGGCATCAACTGAGCGGTGTTGCCCAGGTGGCTGCTGGGTATGCGGAGTGTTGACTCCAACACAGAAGTATGTGCTAAATCAACAAGTCACAGCTAAAAGGAGAATGGCTGCTGGTTCCCAGTCCAGCTCACGTGGAAAGACTAAGGCACGTTCTGGCCTCTGACCAATTCTTCAAGGGGTCTTGGAATTTGAATTCATACTGGTATAGAAACGAACTGCCACCCTAACACTAGACCCTTTCCCATTTAAAGCCGGACCACTGGATGAGACTTTTTTAGTTGGCTTCACTACTGCCAGATAGCAATTGTACTGAAATAATTGTCTATTCTATTGTTTTGTTTTATGGCACGATACAGTTTGACAATAGTGTTTTGGCCAGTGAAGCCTCGGCTCCTCATTGCGCTGAGACAGATCCCTCTTTGTGCTTCTCTGCATCGTCAGGATCTGCTGTGTATGAACTCTCGTGCCTTGTGGAATAACAGTCTGTCTGGCAAACCACGAGGAGCCACAAAGTGATCCCAACAATCGCCTCTTTCAGAGTCCCACTTGAGGTCTGCAGGACGCGAGCTGGACAGAGTCCCGTATTGTGCTCTGGGTGTCTGCACGGTCCCTGGCCTCCTACACGGGGCGCAAAGCCATCGACTCTCACCGGTACCTTCTGCACAGTGTCGCTGGTATGAGTAACGGTGTCACTCGGAGGTGGTTCTCGGTTCACACGTGATCACGCCATCTTGCATACATGCCACATACCAGTGCTTTGACGACGCTTTGGAAACATGTTGCGTGGCACAACCTGTGGAATACCATGTATCCCTGTGGGTGAGACTGTTCCCCTCGTGCGTCTTACACGCACTGCTGTAGTTTGAAGATCGTGCTAGTATACAGGTGTGTTGTATCCTTATCAGGCGTGTGTTGTATCTGTTGTGTCCTTATCAGGCGTGTTGTATCTGGCCTCACGAGGTAGTCTGGCTCATAAGGTTACATTGCATCAGGCCAAGTGTCAGAGCTGCACAGACGGATCATCCTCACTAAGGCCAAGTCTTCATGTTTTACTAATGACCTTATATAACGGTACACTTTACGCCTTTAAGAGGCTGTTGCCATGACTACCACGGGTACACAAACATGGCCGAAGAGCAGCAAACAGGTGAGAGGCCCTACAAGTTTAGTACGTCCGTGGTGAGACGTTCAATCACGTGTGTGGTTATAGTTTAACGACGCGTGACACTCTTGACTCTCATCCAACGCGACATTAAACGCGTAGCTTCAATGGTGACTTGCTAGCTGGCTAAAGCGTTTAGCTAACTGACCGACCAACTAGCTGCCGTATCAACCGTGTCGGAGACGAGACGAGAATCTCGGGTTGATCCGTCCGTGAACTGGCACAGGCCTACGTCACAAAAACCACAGGTGAGAGTCACAGTTGCCACGGTTACTGGTTGTAGTTGTAGTTTTGTGTGCGTGTGTGGACACAGCTAGCTTAATTGTGACGACACCGTCGCATACCCGCAAAATAAGCAAACGACTTCCTGTATAACTTCCCCTTGTATACGTCAGGGTGTTTCTCGTGTGTTGCATCTTCAACGACCTCCGCACAACGGACACCACCGAGGAAGACGCTTTGTCCAACGTCACCAGGACAAGGGGCGGACGATGTGTTGAGGAGCTTCAGCAGGTAGCCCGCCATTAACCCCCCAGTGACACACCAAACTGCTGTGCGCTTTACAGTCAAACGTCACAATACAATAGTCTATACTGCTGGTACGCAGGCGCACTCTGAACACAACCGGCGTGTGAAAGAGGGTCACATAGCTCAGGCCCGAGTCCAGGCCCGAGTCCAGGTCCGAGTCCAGGCCCGAGGGCCACAGAGAGCCGTGGCTGTGAGAGAATGGCGGAGGAGACGGGAGCGGCTCTTGGTCGCCTGAGCCTCCATCCGGGTGAGATGGAACCTCTGTTGTGAATTCATATACCGAGCCCTGAAATACTGCCGTAAAGCACTGTGCTGTTTGCGACGGTGGACTATACACATGCTTGGATACAATACACATAAAGATCATTTGTTCATCGAACCAAACCACCTGTTCCAACATGACACAACGTAACATTAAAGTGATTACTATTTCAAAATGCAATTCACACATTACATTTGAGATGACTATCTTTTCATTAATTACAATGCATCTAACCTATACATTAATATACAACTGCTCAAAATGATAAGTAACAAACCTATGTTGTGATTTTATTTCATAAATACATTGCATTTTGTTCAATGATTCCACTGTGTCTCTTGTATGCTCTCTACTGCTCCTTCTATGTAGAACCATACTGAAACATATATGAAGTATTTTATACTTTGATATGGTATCAAACAATATTTAAGGATTGTACAAACAACTAAACAGTGAAGCTATCGATAACATTTGTGTGGGTGATCTAAACTACTGTTCCTATGGTATTTCACAATATATATGAGTGATTTGGACCAATGATTGTGCAAGTGCAAGGTCTCTTCAAAGATATGAATGCACAATCCACGTGTTTGAACATAGGACAGCCTGTGTTACAAGTGGTGACCATTTTGAGTGTTGTGTTTAAAGTTTTGAACAATGAGCACAAGCTTGTGATCCAAGTGTTAAAGCGATTGTAAAAAAAAAGTTAACTTATCCTTTCCGTTTCAGTGAAATCCAACCTTGCCAATCCCACCTTCACCTACAACATGCATGTGTGCAGGGAGGATGATGGCTTTACGCTGATACCCAAACCAGAAAAGACCAACCGGAACCTGAGGGAGGGGTCAGAGTGCAGCCTGACCCTGGAATCCAGCTCAGAGGCCAACAACAAAACAACACACAGCGAGGTGGGTCAGAGGCTTAAACTCTTTCCACTGTATCATGCTAGATACTGTATATGATAAGACACTTAGGTCCTTTAAGTGCAAATGATTTTTTTAAAATAACAACAGTTATACACTTACAAAGCAAATTAGATCAAAGAATGAATACAATGAAAGAGAAGATACAAAAGGAGACAGAGACAAATTAGGGGAAAAAAGGCGACATACAAACCAGAGACAGAACAGGACATAAAAGGAACATTATTAAAAGGCCTGTGTGCTTTGAGAAGTGATTTAAAAGATGATACTGATCTGGCTAGCCGGAGCCCCTGTGGGACGGAGGGAGATATGGCTACACCAATGCATAAATATAGAATAGAAACCATTTTTGAATCTGTAAATAACCCCCACCATGTGTTTCAGAAGCCAAACCAGGTGCGTCCCAGGCTAAAGTGGATGGATGAGCCAAGTGTAAAAGATCAGGCGGAGGGGGGGGACAGACTTCAGAAGCTGAAAGAACGACACAGCTTCTTGCGCGATCCCCGCTTCCTTCCCCCAGAGGCACCACAGGGGGGCAAATCCCTCATCCGGCCCAGGAGCAAAGTGGGGAAGACGGTGCAGGGGAGGAAAGTGATGGAGGAGCAGAGGTACCTGTGATGTGCTGAGGATAAAGCCCTTTCCCCCTCATTTTTTGCAGCTTATCATCCTGTCACGAGGCAGCCGAAAGTGAATATGATCCAGTCATGGCATTGTCATTGTGGGTCATATCATATGAAACTCTTGAATGGTTTAGAGTTAATGAAACACAACAGCTTGTGGTCAGATAACCCCTCTTCAGTATTACCTGCAAATATGAGCACATTCTCCCTCAGTCTGAACAGTAGTGCACCTTTTGTGCCAAAGCACAGATGTGTAACATGACCTGATCATATTTATTACTGTTATTGTTATGATGATATGTGCATTATACCAACAGTGAGCTTATTACAAGCGAAAAAGTCAAAGCCTTTCAGATTGCCATCTTCATTACATATTGTGGAGAAAGATGGAATATCAATATTCTTTGTGCCAAGCATGTTATGGCTCATTCATATTCATCATTGTATAAAGCCTAGACACACTGAGCAGGAACACTGCGCCTAGCATCATCAGAATTAGATCCTCTTGTTGAATAATACAACTGTCCATATAATTTGTGTTCCATTACAATGCCCCATACCCAGTAACCCGGAGTTGAATTTCCCACCACTTGTGCCAACAAAATATGGGAGCATAACAATTTGCCATCAGACTTGTAGACGTGTTAGCGAATCTTCTACACAATACACTCTTGTGTGCAAATCAGACCTGGGTCAAATAGTGTTGGCAAATACTTCTTATCATTACATATTTTAACCATCATGTAGAAGCAGATGGGTGGGCTTTACCCACTGGGTTTACTGCATCAGGACAATTCAGATAGCACAGATACTACACAAACTAATAGAAACTAATAGAAAATAAATGAATAGATTGAATGAATGGGATGTGACCCAGGTCTGGTCCAGATAGTAAGGAAACATGTACACAGATGGAAAAAGACCATCTGAATACTAAACAAGACGCATCCTGCAGTGAGGTTAGCTCATAAAACCAAATGGGGTTAAAAAAAACAAAAAGACGGACTCTTGTTGCCGTGGATACTGACACTGTTGGCAACAACTAATCATGTGACGGTATCTACCATTATTGAGGAAGACTGCTACATAAGTTATGTGTGTAATCAGTTTTAATTTGACTCTCTACATCCTTATCTCTTGCATTCCGTGGACAAATGCAATATGCGAACCTAGATAGCATTGAATCTGTATGTATGAAAGCTAATGTGGTTAAGCTTCATTTGTGCGAGCAGCTATGTAAAGGGTCTGTGTGTGTGTGTGTGTGTGTGTGTACACAAGTTTAGTATCGTAGGGCCTTGGTTTGAAGTATCCTTGAGCAAAAAAAGGGCAAAAATATAATTTCTCCCTCTGCGGATTAATAAAGTATACATCAAATCAAACATGTTTGCTTTGTGCTTGTCATACAGAATGTGATGCTGGTAGTGTTGGCAGCGCTCCACTGCCGGTGTGACTGTTTAATCACACAACACAGAAAGCTCAGGTGTTGTGTTTGTACTCTCTCTCTCCCTGGCAGCCCAACCGATGAGCCTTTTCCAGTCTTCCTAGCAGATCCCAGTGTAGTGTTCTTCACTGTCTACAGTGTGGGACATGTGTATGAGGTATGTTTCACTTACTTATACTGAACTATTTTTGGAAAGATTTGCTTACCTAGAACGAGCTCTAGTGATTCACATGCCACACGTGTATTTAACTGCAAACCCGTGAGCACTGACCAGCCTCCCGACCCCGAAACATGAAGGGGGAAACTGCAGAGCATCCAAGACCACTGTACTCTGATCATTTAACACGCTACAGTTCTTTCTCTGTCTTTCAGACCACATTGGAGCTGAAAAACCTGACCACCATAAGCCGCCATGTCCGAGTCATCCCTCCTACCACTCCTTATTTCTCCATTGGCCTGGGTGAGCTCTGCCTTTGATGCGGATTGGATTATCCAACCTCTCTATACCCAATCTAGCAAGGAAGTCTTATGTGTCACTGATTATGTAGCAGAGGCATTTCTAAATATTGTATGTGAATACTAGCACCACCTGCTGTCACACTTAAGTATCAGAAGAGCTATTGTACATAACTGAATGTAGAGAGTTACACTGGATTCATGTGAGAAGAAGGGGTTCTCATTCAGATACGATTTGGCAGGGAGATTTCCTGGCGAGGGCGGCAGCGTCGCCCCAGGGATGAGTTGCAAGTACACAGTGCGCTTCGCTCCGGACTCCCTGGCAGACTACGAGGACTTCATAGTGGTGGAGACCCTGGGTCAGCAGCCACTCCTGGTGCCCATCGTGGCCCGACGACCCCCGCCGGTACTCACCCGTGAGTCTCATTACAACTCTACCAACCGTATCGTACGATCAGACTGTTGTCTTAACAGAACAGCCTCTAAAAGGACACACAACATGTTCACTGCTATCCTCTTCCATTGTGCTCTCATATGTGGAAATGAATATTCATTGCGTAACGCCAGTGTCGTGCCTGATTGACTTGTTTGCCCTCACGATTGCCCAGTACCTCGCGTTCTGGACTGTGGCTATTGCCTGATGGGAGGGGTGAAGTTTGTTGGGTTCCTGTGCCGTAATGATGGCCTCAGTACTGGAACCTTCTGCGTCCTCCCTAAGAGCCAGTGGACAGCCTCTAACCTGAGGGTAAATCTCTATCTGACTGGTTGGATTACTAACCAATTAACATAACATTTAGGTTATCCATCTTTAAAAAGAAAACATTTCAAGTTTGACTGAACTCGTCATACCCACGGGCTTGACAGCTCTCACAGACTCCCTTTTCTTTCTTTCTAGTCTGTAACAACGTGCTTCGCTGAGCAGCCACCCTTCACAATCAGTCCCTCGCTCTTTGTGCTGCAGCCCGGACAGACCACAGTAGTGGAGGTGAGTCTGTTATGGAGGTTTTGGATGGTTCCATTGAGTTTCCTGAACTTTTTAGGGTACTATAGCCCCTGTTTCGACCCGCCATGCGTAACCCCTTGCATGCATAGCCAGTGATTCCTAAATTAATAAGACTAAATATGCCCATATGTGTTACCTACTGTATAGACCTATATAGTTTAATTTGGGTAACGCTTAACTTGACACGTAACACTTATTTCAGTGTATGTACTTGTGTATTAACCTATAGCAAACTATTGTAAGTACACAATAATACCCAGTGAATATTTCTCACATATAATATGCTTAAAAGGATGCAACAACACAAGCACAGTTTACGTTGAGCACTAACGCAGTGTTATTATGTACATACTGTACAATACTCTTCCAAGATTGTATATACAGAAAACCAATTAAAATGATTGAAAGCCCTTTGAAACAAATCGGTGTGAAACAAATCTGACCATTATATAAGATTTGCAGTCTGGCAATAGTATCTTTTCCATTTTCCAGGTTTTCAGATGCAGGTTTCACAAATGCATCGGCATAAACTCTGTGTGTGTGTGTGTGTGTGTGTGTGTGTGTGTGTGTGTGTGTGTGTGTGTGCGTGTGCATGTGTGTGTGTGTGTGCGTGTGTGGGCACATTTACAGGTGGTTTTCGTTCCCACCACTGCTGAGATGTGCTACCATGTTTTCACTATTGTATGTGACAACTGCCATGTGAAAGACATTGTCGTTCAAGGTGAACCTTTTCTGCGATCAGTAGAGTCGCTAAGAGCATTGTTTTATAATATATGCATGTTCCTCTGCTGTAATATCAAATGTGTTTCTTTGGACATTGACCACTCTCTCTTTGGTGTGTGTGTGTGTGTGTGTGTGTGTGTGTGTGTGTGTGTCCCAGGTAAGGGCCAGCTGATTGTTCTTGAGCTGGTGTCTGTGTCTGGGGAGAAAGGGCCTCCTGCTCTGGGGGAGATGCATGACCTCACCGCGGAGCACTGTGTCCGTTTCGGCCCATGTAACCCGTTCTCCGTGCAACAGAAGAAGCTCGTCATTAGAAACAACGTGTAAGCTTCTGTTTTATGCTCCTTCACATGTCAACATGAGGATGCATAAAATGGCTTCTTAACTTTTTGGGATTCGAATGCCCCTCCACAACAAACACACACGTCATCTGTGCACCATCTGGCCACAGGGTGGTGTAGTGAGTAGGGAGTCTGTAATTTGACTGGAGGACCGGGATTCAAGCTGCAGTGTTGGCAAGCATTCACCCTGCTGATGTGTCCCTGAGTTAGACAATAAACAACTGTCAGCTCCAGGGGAACAATAAGTATCACATGACATCTCATCTCTCTCTCTCTCTCTCTCTCTCTCTCTATGGGTCTAAAGCCACTTGGAGCTGCCATTCCACTGGCAGATCATGAAGCCCAACCTGCAGCCTCTGCTTCCAGGGGAGGCCCCGGACCCCTCCCATATCCAGTTCCACCTGGCCACGGATGATGTTTTCAATGTCAGTCCCCTGTCAGGCTTTCTGGCCCCCTGCCAGGACCACGAGTTCCTGTTCAACTACTTTCCTACGGAGGTACAGAGGACTCAACACACACCGCAAGGACTCTAGTTGATGTTGTTGTCCTGAATACATAACAGCATAAAAGACTGAGAGGTTCATTATACCGCTGCTTTTTCACAGAGTGTTGTGTTTTTCAAATTTTCTATTTATTTGATCAAGTATTTTATTCATTTTCCCAGATAGTTGCAGTGGTCAGAGACAGGAAAGTGGACTCACAGTGTCAAACGTGCAGTTCTGCGGTTTAACAACTGTATTTCCTGCTATATGGTTGGGGGAGACGTTCCTCGTATTCCCTGCATGCCTGCAACCCTTTTCACAATGCTTGTGTTCCCTTTAGTTGAAGGATTACCACAGTGTCTGTCACCTGGTCCTGAAGGACATCCCACAGCTGCCAATGGAGTCCAGCGAGAAAGGGTAAAGTTCAGCTGACGTTGTATAGACAGCGGTAGAAATATCTACTGTATGTGAAAATAATATCACATCCAAAGCATTCTGACATTCACACATTACGTTGTGGCGTACTTCTCCTCACTTTCTGTGCTTTTTTGTACATCTACAAAAGTGTAGAATCTTATCTCTGGGTTTGTGGGAACTCTAGTGCCCCTCAGCCACCGAGCACACCCTCCAAGGTGACTGATGTCATCGCCATGGAGATAGAGGTCAAGGGGTCAACAGAGCCCTACCAGGTCCTACTGGAGCCCTATGCCATTCACATCCCTGGAGAGCTTTTCATCGGCATAACCACCCGCAAGAAATTCAAGGTACTTTAGGCTATTGATTGTTTCATAATGGCAACATTAACTTACTAATATTAGCTTTCTTTCAAATCATCGCGTACCACTATGACATCCATCAATGATGCCGTACGTTTCCTGTGTATGTTAAGATGTGGAACCACAGCAAATCCTGCATCTTCTTTCAATGGGAGAGGACGAGCGACTGCCACATAATAGAAGTAGAGCCCTCTACTGGTGTATTAGGTATATCACACAGCACAGCGTAATATGATACAGACAAGTCTCATTCAGTTAAGTTCACTTGGTTACGTTCGGTTTGGTGTATTGATTTATTGGCTGATTGATTTGTTATTGATGGGTTGTGTTCCAGAGATGAACGAGTGTTTTGATCTTGACCTGGTGTTGACCGGAGGGAAACCAGAGAGGGTTGTGACCAGTCTGTTGTGCCACGTAGAGCACCACCACGAGCCGGTCACTCTGGCCCTGGAAGTCTCCTTCAAGGTAAGACCGAGCCAGAAACCCATTAGCAGTCCATGTGAATGGTTTCATCTTGTGATACTCTTTTGAGTTGTGATCTCATTATGGTCATCGTTTGGTGTTGTCTAGGGTCCTTTAGTGACCCTCAGTGTGGCCAGCCTGGACCTGGGGCTGATGAGGCTGGGGGAGCAGACCCAGACCTCGGTGCTCCTCACCAACACCACCCAGCTGGAGGCCTCCTGGACCCTGGAGGAGAGGAATAGGAGTCAGCAGGACCTCCATCTCCCACAGGTACAGTGAACTAATATATGGCACCGTATCTGTGGTAAAACAACACCTATGGCTGTTTACAACATGTTAGTATTGGTCATTCATATCTCATGTGATTTTATTTGACAATAACCTATATCATATTGTTAACCAGATCTTAGTGGAGCCACGTAGAGGTGTGCTGCCCCCTCTGGCCTCTTGCAGTGTGGATGTGCTCTTTAGTCCACATTCCTGCCAGCACTTCCACACTGTGCTGCAGCTGGCAGTGGAGAATGGATGTGGACGGTGAGGACTCTTGATGTTGCAATCACTTGTTGTCTAATGAGTCATGCTGTCTGGCGGGCCATACTTTGAGGATTTATTTTCATCCGTAGAATGTGTGATGATACGATAAGCTACAACAATGGGAAAGAATATAATAAGTATACAATCCAGTATTATGTAGCATATGACACAATTTGATATATGATTTCATACAATACAATATGTGATATGATGCAGTACCACATGAAATAATATAGGATTTAATGTGATGAAGAGCGATGATGACATAAATTGATGCCAGTGTCTGTAAAACGGTTTGCTTGTTCCTAGTCACTTGTCGGTGCAAGCAGATGTCCAGGCCCCTCAGGTGTGTCTGCTCAAGTGTGAGCTGGTCTTCTCTGAGCTCTACTTGGAGCTTCCTGCCAAGGGTGTCGCCACTCTTTTCAATCAGACCCTGATGCCTACCCGCTTCACCTGGATGGTGAGCTGTACCGCCTTTAGCATTTTAGCAGCCTTCCATTGACTTATAATTGAAGAATGTGCATCTCGTATATAAACTGTAAGGTTGTTTTGGCACTTAGTATCGACGGGAAAAAATAGATATATCAATATCTCATATATGAAACTGATTTAGAAACGGATAGCTGCCACAATAGCCCTCGCTCAGATCTCTTTACAGGCATTACACATTTTGCACAACTGATTCACCTCCAACATCCAGGTACTTGGTGATATCAGTGTGGTGTTTTCCCCACCAGGCCCAGCTCCAGGGTAAACAGGCTTCACTGTGCACGGCTAGTTTTGACCCCTCATCTGGTACTCTTGGACCGAATGCCACCATGGAGATCACAGTTAACTTTACCTCTCACACAGATGTAAGTACCGATCCACAATGCAAAGTTACTGAAGCTCACACTTACACCAGAGACACAAATTGAATAGGTATAACAGAAGGAGACTCTACACGGATATTACAAATATATTACAATGGGCTGCTGCTTTTGCCCATCTCAAATTTCTGGGATAATTATGATTCTTTTTTTAGCGGCTCTATGTGAGCTATTCAGGCTGTCTATCAATGTGGTTGTATGTCACACGTGTCATCTCTACATCCTTTGATATCAACCTAGTTGCATTTGTCAAAATAAAGAGATTCTGATTCAAATTGTCTTCTCATACTTGATGCTTTCTCCTCCTGTTCCCCTTTCTCTGTAGTTGAAGCTGACTGAGGTGGCAGCACTCTGTGTGGTCCAAGGGATGAAGTCTCCTCTTGTTCTTGGCATCTATTCCAAAGCCAAGAAGCTCAGTGTCTCCTACTCGCTGCCCAGTGTCTCCAACTCGCTGCCCAGTGTCCGGTAGTAACCTCGGCATAAAACCTGCCACCACCTAGTAGCTGCGTCGGCTCCATAACGCGCTTAAGATCAAGTGTTAAATCAATCGCGTCGACGGAAACATTGGCTCTCAATAGCTGAATGCTGTTCTTCCCTCGCCTCTCTAGCTCTACCCCAGACGATCAGAACCCCTCATCATTGGTACTCGACTTTGGAGATGATGTCATTTTGAAGACAGCCGTTGCCAAGCAGTTATTGATAACCAATCACACTGCTATCCCTGCCCCTTTCACCATAGAGGCGGAGTATTTCACTGGCCGTGCTGCCTCCGCCTCAAAACCAAGTGACCAATCACAAAGGTAAAGCGGCTGACCGTCTGGACTGAATAATGGATGGAAGTGTGATTTTAATGTACTGTAGATGTGACACGGACTGCATGTTAATCGCAGGTTCACATATACGAAGAAACCGCTTCACTCTGCTCAGGCTAAGAAGATAGAAGAGAGAGCACATGAGGGTATGATGAGAGGTTTTATTAGTGTACGCACTTTTGAAGATGAAGCCATGTGTTTAGAGCGGACACTGAAGCTACAGGTTATGACTCTGTACTGTATTCACTGGCAGAGTTTGTGAGCAGCCTGCTGGCTCACGGAAAAGGTGCGGCATTCTTTGTCCTGCCAGACACGGGGATGCTGGGACCATTTGAGACCCAGACCATCAACATCACTCCCTACACTGACATGTGGGGAGAATACAGAGATCACCTCATATGCAAAGTATGTTGCTGTGTAATGGGATGTAATTGCTTATTCAAGACAGGAAACTACTATGACACGCAAGATGTTAACGAGCATCAACTTCCATATGTTTTGAGACATATTGTTCATATATCCTCTTGTGGAGTGATGAATAGTGTTGGAGTCTATCCCTTCCCTCTCTGTTTTCCTGCCCCAGGTGGGTGACCTTGACCCCAGGCTCATTCCCATGCAGATGACGGTGAGAGGCTGTCCACTCTACTTCCAGATGATAGGTCCACGTCCAGACGACCAGAACCAGGGACCAATCGTACAGTCCGTTTCATTTTCCGCTTCTCCGATCCATGCATCTCCAGCTCATTGTCATAGTGTATATTTGACTCACCATGATGACATTAAACATGGATTGTACAAATGGGAGCAATATCAAATTGCTGTTGATTTGATGTTCCTCTGTATGTCGTTAGGTTTGGCACTCATGTATCTGGAGGAGACACGGTGTCTCGTTCTCTTCGCATCAACAATCCCAGCCCATATGGTAAGTATCGTCAAAAACAGCCTGGAGTGAGATGAACATTATCGTGGCGCGTCTTGGAAAAGTCAAAACATAACTTCCTGTCCAAACCTTTGTTTTCCGCCAGATATTCGTATGGACTGGAAGACCTACAACATAGATCAGAATGACAGTAAGCTACTGGATGTTGTGATGGCATATGGGGACGCCTTCCCCCTTAAGGATGTTGATGGCAACGAGGTGTTGGGTGGAGCGTTGAGGCTCTCTGATGAGAACATTGAACCGGCCTGGGACAGGAGCCCCACCCCTAGCTCTGAGGGAACAAGCTCCTCCCTCCATAGCAGTACTGTGAGTTTATTTAACCGGTTGAAGCACAAATAAATAAAAAGTACCACAAGACAATCACACAAACATAAAGTGCATCGATACGATACAGTAATTTTATTTCAAACCCTGCTTCCTCCTCTCAGTCACATGACACAGAAGGGGAGGAATCCACGACTGAGCAAGACATGGCAGAGGACACCTGTCTTTATCCCGTGCATCCGGAGAAAAAACTCCTCTCCGTCCATGTCAGACCGCACATGGGCAACCTCTCAGATTACCCATACTGCATCACGCCACAGCAAATAGTATGTTGATAAGGGTTTCAGTGAGGTTGGCGGTCCATTTAAAGATATAATGATAATGTCTTTGTCACTATGAATTTGACTACTTAATACACTGCTTTTATCTGTCGGAATAACTACGTGTTCTCTTTCTATTTTTCAAGGTAATTCCAGCGAAGGGCAGTGGCACCATCCATGTGTCCTTCACCCCCTTAACCCTGTCGGGGCCGACCTGGGAGTCCAGATGTGTGGGCTCGGCTCTGGGCTTCATGAGTCTAGACTCCAAGGTAACGTGCTCACTACACATGCTCATGTAAAATAGTATATTTCGGTCTCAAATCCTGGTATGGGTAAAGGGTAGATGACCCCGATGCAGTGTCTATACTCGCACTATGGATTCCCTTATTGTGTTGTGTGTGTGTGTGTGTGTGTGTGTGTCACAGATGGCTACCTGTGTCCCAGGTAAAGTTGGGAGGGCTCAGGGTTTGGATTTGGAGCCTGTCAGAATGGATCTGCAAGCGGTCGTTAAGCCTGCAGTGTAAGAAATCACAATCGTACTATTTATGTCGCAAAAACACTCGAGTCGATTTATGTTTCCTGCTTAAGGTCAGCTGAAGGTAGGAAAAAGACGCTGAGTGAGTTACGTGTCCTTTTCTTGGCTCCCTGTTGCTGTAGGCTGTCGGTGCAGATGGAGGAGGACGGGGGGGTGCTGGAGTTTCATGCCTCCGCCAGTGATTTACTGAGGAGAGAATCACAGGAGGAGGTGGGTCTGAGAAATCTGCAACACTGATCAACAGAGCCTCTCGCGTACTAATGCTCTCGTGTTTCACAGTGTATGTGTGAGGCGCAGATTTTCATGCTCGGAGCGGTCATTTCTCTGGGTGTTGGGCTCCACAGCTGTTGGTGCAGGGATTCGACATCACCCGGACCTTTCAGCTGAAGAACACCTCTGAGATGCCCCTGCACTTCAGGCTGGGGACTCAGCCTCCATTTGCTGTGCTCCAGCCTCAGCCCCGAGCCCGGACCAGCAGCTCCAGCAACTCTGCTACCGGTGACAGTCAACACCTGGTGCTCCAACCACAACACGCCATGCAGGTCTGATGAGAAGAGGGAGGAGGGAGTCCGGGATGTAGATGCAGTGGCATACTACGTTCTTGGCGCAATAGTTTTGATTTGTGTTGATTTAACATGACTTTCCTCTACAATAAATCGGACTCCTACTTGTGTCTCGTGATTGGCAGGTGAAGGTGGCCTTCCACTGCTCCCTGTCTCTTCTGGACCACGCTGACCAGGCAGAAGAGGAAGTCCCGCCTGCGGTGACACTGGTCCATGGTGCACGTGGGCAGAAGAGGCTGAGGATCCAGCAGAACCTCCTGATTCACTACAGCAACAACAGTGTGCAGGTCAGAAATACAGGGAGAAAGTATGGTGGAAAAGTCTCTGCCTGCCGATTCCAAGATACAGCAAGCCCTGTGCTACTTTGATTTAGCGATAATACTATAATGGTGTCATTTGTAGGTTATTTCCTAAATATTTGACCGCCAAATGTTTGTTCCTTTCTGTGGGCTCTGTCCAGACGGTGCCCCTCTGTGCCCATCTGGATCTGGCTACACTGCGTCTGTCCGATGACAGCATCAACTTTGGGACCTGCTACGTGGGGCAGACACAGGTCATAGAAGTCAACCTCCACAGCCTCGGGGCCCACGGCTACTGGAGAACAGTCATAGGTAATATAATCCATCTTATCACCTCATTGCTTCACTTTACATTGGCTCTGGGGCTTGTTTACAGCCGTGACTGTGCTAGAGGGAAGATTTGAGTGTGGCTCGACCTGTCACATTGACCCGTATGCCTGAGTTTCACTGTGTGTGTGTGTGTATGTGTGTATAGAGTCAGAGGAGGGAGACTCCCACGTGTTCAGAGTGACACCAGACTGTGGGCTCCTCAGGCCCCAGGAGCTCCGAGTCATCACCTGCAGACAGCTTCTACATATCAGCTTCACTGCCAGGTAGCAAACCACAGCCCATTATTCAAATATCTACACATGGGGACTGAACCATTGGAACGATAATAGGCATATATTGTAGATACAAAAAAATAACGTTAACATTATACAAACAAACCCAAAACGTGCTTAGGTTTGTGATGCGTTTACATGTGTTTTAGTGAGGAGAGGGCGTTCAGGGCCACGGTGATAGTCCAGGCGGTCCTGGTGAAGACCCCCCTCACTCTGCGGGTCCAGGGAAGAGGCTCCTTCGATGAAGTGTACAGGTCTAGCCAGGTTTCCTTATAACATGACTGACCCATATCTCTTTGAACCAAGACGACCACTTGTTCTTTTAACTCCATTTATTTACAGTACTTTTGTATGATGTCAAACTAAAACTAAAGGATAATACTTGGATAGAGGTAAATGTCAATAAACACACAAATTAACTTGTCGGGTCTCTTGTCATTTTATTACGCATAAAACTATTTATGTACTTTACAAGAACTGGGAATTATGGACTCATTGCTGGTTCTCCAGGTTTCACAGTCCAGTTTAGCAAAGTTCGACATTATAGTTTCAGGTGAGCACAGTGACAGACATTTTCATTAAATCACATCCATTTGAAAACAAAACCCCCATCTTGGATTGGTCCCCAGATGCTAATACTTACATATTCAAAACATCCTCAGTCAATTACAATCAAATGCTTATCTTAATGCATGATTTATGCAGTTAAACATCAACATGGATTGATATGCCATATGTAGTCGAAGGCACTTGAATGAATCACCTGATTTCTGAAATGTATATTCTGTAGAATGATTACCACCTACGGTACAGTAGCATTAGCTTTCGTGGCACTCAGATTACCACCTACGGTACAGTAGCATTAGCTTTCGTGGCACACAGATATATAGGCTTGCAGACACTGATGTGCAGTTCCCCTGCAAAACGCTCATTATGAACCACCAAATCACTTTTGGTTAGTGGTGCTCTCAATCATGGCGACACGTCCTCGTGCTTTCTCCTACGGTCCAGGATGTTCAAAGACAGCAGCAGCTCCCATTCCCGTCCCAATGCACATGGACACCACGCCATACGCCCTACAGACAGACATTCAGGGCAGGAAACCACAAGACAGAGACACTAGGGAAAGCCTGTTTGAGCGCTGACATCTCATGCTCTTGCGTTCGAGGGTTTTAATAAAACAAGTCTTGTATTTTACTAACAAACGAACAGCAGTTCTGTGGTCGTTGACTTGCACACTAACCTTCTGCCTCTGCGTTTGAGCTCATTGAGCAGGGTCACCACCTGACGTGCCCCAGTGCAGCCTAGAGGATGACCCAGAGCGATGGCTCCGCCATTAGGATTCACCTTCTCCATTGGGATTCCCAGCTTCTCCACACAATACACAGCCTGACACACATCAGCAAACACGAGAGGGACATTTCTATTATAGTATCTGTTTGACAGATAAGAGACGAGCCACCAGAGTCTAAGGAATCCATCACCATTTACTGAAAGGTTTGATCTACAGTGTTAAAAGTAAACCCCTTTTCAGAGCTGTTGGTGTTCCTGTGGCGCTCACCTGACTGGCAAAGGCTTCATTGATTTCAAACACGTCAATATCAGCCACAGTCAGCCCTGAGGGGGGGGGGGGGGGGGGGTTT
>OMOT01058382.1:1926-13454 GCA_900312575.1 Acanthochaenus luetkenii | reverse complement strand
GTAATAGTTTCGAGTTTCAAACGTCATTAGCCACGTGACAGTGTTTTGAAACGCATCCCTCGACCTATTCAAAGTCAACCAAATATTTAACACTCATCACAACATGTATCATAATAATATGATGTACAGAAAACATGTATAAGGTGGGGACAGGTGAGGGGGATGTGTGGTGAAGGTTTTTTAAATATTGGCAAATATTGGCAAAAGCTTGGGTTCGATCACGCTTCAAAACTACTCTTGACTGCAAGACCAACGCGCTGCCGCGCAGCCACGGAGGCCTACGTTTAATAGTGGAAAATACTTCTATAAGACAACGACGTCACTGACGCGTAGTGTATCGAGCGCTTCGTGAAGCCTCGGCACAATTGTTTCAATTGTCTCGGTGTTTCGGAAAGCCTCGTTCTGCCCATCCCTACTGTAAACCGTCTCATGACGAACCGTGTCCTTCTGCAGGGCGACACGCTTTACGTACTTTACGTACCTTGAGTGAAGTCGCCCGGTTAGAGTCCTAAGGAACGTAAGCCCTGAACACAAGAACAACACATATTAATAACACCGAAATACAGAACCATAACGGCTCTTTTGGAGAATAATAGCCTGTGGTTTTCTTACCACGTCCTGTCATAACGGCGGCCATGTTGCTATTTTTGCGACGAGTAAGTTTTGCTTTACGGTAGATGTATTGTTAAGCCTTTTTATCACTATCACTTCCGTGGGTTTGTTGTGTTTATAATGCGAGTTGACTAACTGTCACTGATAATAACACGTTTAATAAACAATTAAAGCACAAAGGAATGACTAGAATAATCGTTTGTGTTTACAGAAAGTTACTTGGCACGATTTGTCCCTAACAGGATTCCGTAATCCGCACGACCTGTATTTACGACACCTCGCCGCTATACGGCCGTCGATGTATTCGCTACGAAGCGGCAGCATGGACGCCGTGTTGTGATAACGCGACGCTACGTTTTCCTCGTTGTTGGCGCCATGCACCACAGATCGCTTCCCGCTTCGCCTAACTGGTACTGCTCTCGGTGCAGCGACATCAACCACACGGGCCTGCTGGGGGTCGGAGCCAAGAACATCATCTATCTGATTGACGCGTCCGCCTCTTCCTGCAGGGTTGTGGGTGAGTTTGTTGGAACCACGTGGTTAGTCTCCACACGACCTTTCCCAGCGTGTAGCGTTACTGGGAGCGATGGGAGAACAAGTGAACTGTGCTAAAAGACTCACTTTCCAAACGTCGACACTCCGCACGCTGGCGACGCCTGCTGGCCAAATGTGTGTAGTGGCGACGTGAAGACCCCCAAATTCACCTACAATGATTCAGTGACTTGGAAGTTACTTGCATATATTTTCTTCTAAGAGTAGTGAACAATATCCTGAAATAAACAGACCTGAGTTCATGTACAATATGTAGACCTTCATATATAAGTAGGGTTGTATTTTTATCAGTATATCATTTGTGTATAAATACAGTGTGTGACAATAATACAGCTAATATAGAATATGTGTGTTCTATTTGTAGATGTTCATACATAAGAAGACACGTGTATGAAAGTGGTGAATGGAAAAGGACCGATGAGGAGAGTTTTATTGAGGAAAACAATTTGTTTTTCATTTTAACGGTTTCTTATTCGCTTTACTGTAAATGTTGTCAGGAAGGCTCATCAGGTGAAACCTGGGATCACTGACTGCAGATCAGCCCAAACTCATTTGAACCAGTCAGTTAGTATGAGCCTAAGGTATGACTGACAACTGATTCGAGATCAGTAGTTGCTGTTCATTTTGACGCGGGTTCACTTTGGGGTCGAACCACCATCACTTCCACACGATCAAAACGGTACGGTGAAGTCACGTGACTTGTCCACTTTGATACACGCCTCCAAGCACTGGTTCAACGCAGAACTTGAGTGGATAGAACAGACTTTCCTCTGTTTGCCGTGGTCATTTGACTAGCACACCATAAAATGCCATTTTAAGGGTTAGTTGCTATGGCGACAGCGGAAGTCTGGGCAGTAAGGCTGTAAAGTGAGTCACACCGTGGCTGTAGCCTCAACTAAAGAGAGTTAGCTTTGTAACGTTACAAGATTATCGTTGAAGTAATAAAATGTGACGACTTACCGACATAATATAAAGACATTAAACACAAATCGGTCCAAGTATATTTGCACATACAAGGAATTTATCTTGGTATAGTTGCTCACATAGACACATCTAAGATTTAAAAAAGTAAGTATAATACAGTAATATAAATATTTTAAGAGGAATAAAATGTACCAAAAATATCAACAATGTATGTTTATATACGAGTCCGTAGTACTGCAAGAAAGTAATATGTTTTGAGTCTGCCCATTACTATTAGCAGATTAACGAAATACAGAGCTTAATCCCAAGTATATTTGTACACATTTTATTGGGTTAGTAGTACAATATTGATCCCATCTCCTTTCCTCAACACAATTGGACTTCATGTCCCTTTAGTGTTAATTTTCCTGTCCGTTTTCTTACATTGCCCATTTATAGATTCAGAACTTTTTCCATTTGCTATGTTCAATCAAAAATGGTCAAAGCAGGTACCCTGTCATCGTCCCAAATGTCTCGCGACTTTATCCTGAGAGACGTGGGTCACCTGTCCCTCCCTTATATGTCTCTGATCTCCATGTTTCTGTCTTGCTCTCTCAGGTGAACTCTTTGGCCACAAAGAGACGGTGTCGGGCTTTTCCTTCTGCCATCATGCAGGGCAGAGTCATATCTGTGTCAGTTCCTCTAATGACGGGGCTGTCAAGTTCTGGGATTCGGATAACAAGGTTCTTATAACGGAGCATACGTCTCATCAGGTGAGTGTTTGTCAGGAAAGTATTTTGATGCCAGTTGAAACACAGGGGGAGTTTGTTAGTAAAATCTGCCGTAGTGTCCTTGAGCAAGACCCCTAAACCCCAAACTGCTCCCGTTGAGCAGGTTGGCTCCTCGCATGGCTGCCTCCGCCAACGGTATGATGACATGTAAGTCGCTTTGGATAAAAGTCACTGTTAAATGCTGCAATGTAATGAACGCACCTTGCATGGTCAATCTTCGTTCCTACTCTCACCTACGGCCATGAAGGGTCGTGACCCAAAGAACGAGATCGATGATACAAGCGGCCGAAAAGGAGACTGGCTTCTCCCTTAGGGACGAGGTGAGAAGCTCAGTCCTCCGTGAGACACTCGGAGTAGAGCCGCTGCTCCTTTGTGTGGAAAGGAGTCAGTTGAGGTGGTTCGGGCGTCTGGTAAGGACGCCACCTGGTGGCCTCCCTAGGGAGGTTTTCCAGGCACGTCCAGCTGGGAGGAGACCACGGGGCAGACCGAGGACTAGGTGGAGGGATTATATCTCCACGCTGGTCTGGGAACGCCTTGGGATCCCCCAGTCAGAGCTGGTTAATGTGGCCGGGGAAAGGGAAGTTTGGGGGCCCTGCTGGAGCTGCTACCTCCGAGACCTGACTTCGGATAAGCGGTTGAAGACGGATGGATGGACTGAACATTGAAATAATAAATAAAATGGAACCTCCATCATATCAGCGGTGGACGACTCGACTGGCCGATGTGTTGCTGATATTTAATAAAAGGCTGCTTTCAACAGGATGTCCATGTTGTCGTGTCATCCACACAGAGCTCCATCACAGCCCTGCACTGGTCGCCGGTGGATAAAAACCTGGTGGTGTCGGGGGATGAGAAGGGCGTCGTGATCTGTCACTGGTACCATACGGGCGACACGGTCAGCTTCTTCCCTGAGCCCAGGACCATTTTCTGCCTGTCCTGCTCCCCTCACATCTGGAACTATGTGGCTGTGGGGTAAGAAACTCGTAGACGGCACAGTTCACTCATCTGTAGCTGGATTCTGAGATCCGTTCTGCCCTTTCGCAACAGTGTCAAAGTAGGATAGAAATGTCAGTGATGGTGACAACGCTCTCATTATATGTCTTAAGGTACAAAGACGGCATGATCGTGCTGATTGACGTGAGCAAGAAAGGTGCGGTGGTGCATCGTCTCCGTGGCCACGAGGACGAGATCCACTCGCTGGCCTGGGCGCCGCTGGCCAATGAGGATGGCTTCCACAGCAGGCTTGAGGATGGCACAGGTAGGAGTATACAGTGTTTTTTCTTTGCCTTACAGTCGAGTCGGTTGTATTTCAAGTGATGAAACAAGTTGTGTCCTGTTTCGTAGACACGTCGCTTTACAAATGTTCCCCAACGGCCGACACGATCCTTTTTTCGGTACCGGGTCTTTATTTTCAGCGGACTCATTGTCTCTACCTTAGTTGGGTTCGCCATTTTCACTCATGCTAGTTCTTACTGTCTCCAGTCAAGGATGGTAGGACAGCAAGACGAAGCTCACGCAGCCCGGACGAGGCGGATGTGACTGTATATTGTAGTTTTTCTCAAGAGAAGAAAGTGTGGAAACATTACCGAACATACAATTAGGCCTGTGAGCGATGCGTCATGTCGGTATATCGCGCAGGCTGCTACGTTCGATCTTAACGGGAAAAGGATCGTGTAGAAACCAGAAAGGATCGTGTAGAAACCAGAAAGGATCGTGTAGAAACCAGAAAGGATCGTGTAGAAACCAGAAAGGATCGTGTAGAAACCAGAAAGGATCGTGTAGAAACCAGAAAGGATCGTGTAGAAACCAGAAAGGATCCTGTAGAAACCAGAAAGGATCCTGTAGAAACCAATGTGGCGATGTAAAATGAAACGGCAGCAGATATCGGCCTGTCAAAACGAATCACCCGCTTGTTTGACTTGGAGCAAATCACCTTCATGCCCACAACATTTGATCAGATATTACTCGCGCTTCATCTTCATTAGAAGATTCTATATTCCAAGAGAAACTAGGAAGTGGAGGAGGTGAAGAAGGCCACTGGGGGAAATGTGCCTTGGAATGTTTTGAATGTCATATCAAGAAAAGCTGTAATTCAGATTTAAAATCTCGTACTTAATGGTCAAGTGAAGAAATCTTTGCAATGCTACAGCCAGTGGAGGGTTGGGGAGTGCAGTGTGCAGCCTGCTGGTCCTGATGCCGTGCTGTAGTGCGATACTCCATTGATCCCCGTGGAGACGTTCTCTTTTGTCAGAGGTCAGAGGTCAGGCTCGGCCACAGAGCAGCGACCCCGGAGCTGGTAGGGATTCAGGACAGTTTCTTTCTGCTTTCATTCTTCAGCGACCAACGGCGTGACCGAGGGAGAGGAGAAGGGCTGCTATCTTGCATCTGGGAGCAAAGACCAGACGGTGAGAATATGGAGCACAGCAAAGGGCAAAGGTGAGAGATTCCGCTGACCGTCACCACCAGGGTTCGACCCATACGGGTCGCTGAAGGCCGACGCTGATATCACTCTGTGCTTCCCCCAGAATGGTATTGTTGTCGGAGTGCAGCTTTAAATTATTAATTTATGCAAGAAAATGTTACTGAACAATTACACGAGAGAAAATGCAAAGGAAAGACATTTTCATTGCCGGTTTCACACCGTTTCTATGTGGTCTGGGAGGAACCGCCAGCATATCGGCGGTGGACGACACCGACTAGCCAAAAGTCAATAAAGCCCAATGTCGGCCTGATGTACCGGTTGAACCCCGGTACCAGGTACTCTTCATAGAAGCAGTCGGCCTTCTTCATCCTCTCCTCTCATTTCCCTCCACACGCAGGCGTGATGACCCTGAAGCTGCCCTATCTGAAGAAAAGAGGGTCCGGGGTCGACCCTGGGGTCAAAGAGAGACTCTGGCTCAGTGTCCATTGGCCCAAGGGAAAGCCGGCGCAACTTGTGTCAAGCTGCTTCAGGTGTGGACACGTCTCTTTGAGTCGAAACATCGACGCAGCTTGATGAAACCTGATGATCGTTCAGCAGTCCCTAAGTGCTGTCGATTTAGTTTCCCTCTAGTTTCCCTCTAGTTTCCCCTTAGTTTCCCCTTAGTTTCCCCTTAGTTTCCCCATAGTTTCCCCTTAGTTTCCCTGTAGTTTCCCCTTAGTTTCCCTTCAGTTTCCCCTTAGTTTCCCCTTAGTTTCCCTTCAGTTTCCCCTTAGTTTCCCTGTAGTTTCCCCTTAGTTTCCCCCTTAAATTAGTTTAGCTATTGTAACTTGAATCCTACTTGAGGTACATTAGATTCAGGCTGCTTTGATGCTTGTGACTTCTGTCATTGTCTTTATTGAAGACTTCAGATGGAGACATTCTGTCTGATCCCCCACCATCTTCATTCACCATCACCATAATATATGTACAGGAATTTGTGTTGTCAATTACATGTTGGCGCACATGTTACAGGGACAACATGAAGTCCCATTCAGTACAAGGGGACATACAGGACATACAAGAGATCAGAGACCAGACCAAACGCACATTCTGTACACGATTGAATCCGTTACTGAGCCTGCTAACCGTCTGTTCGTGGTGTCCATGTCTTGTGTCTCCAGCGGTGAGTTGGTGATGTGGGACTTGACCAAGACAGGGAAGCAGAGGTGGACTCTGTTTGGGACGTCGTCGGAGGGTCAGAACCACAGCAGGATCGTCTTCAACACCAGCTCGGTCTGCCTGCAGGACGGCAGAGAGCTGCTCATCAGCACCTCCATGGACCGAGAGGTGGGACAGTTTTCAACATGTTGGAACGTTTGGTGTGTTTAGGTTCATGATGCCCAGTTACAACTGGACCAGTCTGGGTTTGACACTCCGAAGTGACAAGACAACACACACCATTATATATTTCACAAGTCTGGCTTGTATGATTAAACAAATACATGGACAAGTAAATAGGTGGATAAATAACCAATGGCAATAGAAGCAAATGTAAACTTTGGATCCGGGAAAAGTCCTTTTCCGTCTTATACCCATAATTCCTTGCGTTTTGGGGTCGTTGTAGTTGGTTCGGGTTACGTTCTCACTCCTAGTTGTTGGAGACTCACATTTCAGGCGTCTCTGTGTGGTTATCGTCGTTCTCACCCGGCGAAACGGATCAAACTAAGAGTTCAAATAAATTGCTCCAAACATACGTGGCGTTTTCATTTGTTTCTCGTTTGGCTGGTTGATGTTTCCCCAGATTAAGTGCTGGGATCTGGACTCGCTGGACTGCTGCTGGACCCTGCCCACCCTGGGGGGCTTCGTCTACGCTCTGACCTTCTCCCCTGTGGGTACAGGGTGCCTGGCTCTGGGCGTCGGCGACAACATGATCCGGGTGTGGAACACCCTGACCATCCAGAACCAGTACGACGCCAGGTCCTTCTGGCAGGGCATCAAGTCCAAGGTCACGGCGGTAAGGGTCATCGGAGGGGTCCCTGCCCGTCTTGTGTTTCTGACCACAACCTTCATTGATTCAATTCATTTAACCGAAGTCATTCATTGAATGTTTTTCCAGAAAGTCCTGTCTTCATGAAGGGGTCTTGGGGAAGAAGGGGAACGTTAACAAGATCATAAAATGTTCTACAAAACATATCCAGAATGGATCAGACAAGTTTACACAGTTAACTTGTATAATGGGGCCCATTGTCATTGTTCTGTATAAGTGTTGTGGGGAACCACCAGAACCAAGCCTGTGACCCATGGTTCTCCTGTGTTTGTTGCAGCTGGCCTGGCATCCAAAAAGAGAAGGATCCTTGTCTTTTGGAACAGATGATGGTAAAGTCGGTATCTATGATGTCTTCTCCAACAAGTAAGGATCATTTCTCTTTAAATGATGTAATCCAGTGGTTCCCATACTTGACGTAGACACATTAACCGCAGATCCCTATACAAATGTATAATGGTGAAATTAAAGTACTGCACATTTTGCCCCAATGATCCTTCTTAATAATCCCTTTTTGGGACCGTTGGTATTTCTTCATCTCCTCCTAGGCCTCCTCAGATATCCAGCTCTTATCACCGGAAAACGGTGTACACGTTGGCCTGGGGACCCCCAGTCCCCCCAATGTCATTTGGTAAGTTCCTAATGAACTCTTAGCAACTGTTGTTGTTTGTTCGGAACATTCCGACCCAGCAAAAACGCTGCAAAACGAGCGAGTCAGCGGAAAACTCTCGCTTGCAATCTACTCTGTAATTGAATGAGCCGGTAAATCGCTTACCTCCGTCCCCTTCAGCCGCTCGTGGGGAAATCAGGACGCACACAGTGAGTTTTACCAGCTGTCGGCCGATGACGCTGATTAGCGCGTCGCTCTGCTTTGAAGCCGTAAACGTAATTGTTGCAGTGTGAACATTCTGCTGATGGCTCCTAAACCAACGAAAGGAGCCGCTCATTTGTTTACACACTACGTTGGCGCCGGTTCAGTTCAGTTCAGTTGACTTCTGGCGTTCGATCTTATTGGTTCAGAACATCTAGATGATGTGCTATAAATGATTTAGGACCAGCTGCTCCCTCCATGACTGTCAACTGTCACATTCCTGTTCTTTACATATTTGGACCACCTGCTCCGGCAGATGAATCCAGACTATAATTCATTTCTAATTGCTTGTATTTCATCCAGTCCAGTCTGGATGAGGCGGAGGAGACGGGTCAGGAAACACTGAGACATGGACAGTGTAAGAGCGTCACAACCATGTTGAAAGATGGAATGTGGTCTTAATATGTTGTACATTTACTTTGTAACTGGGTTCTTAAACTTTTACAGCCGGGTACCCAAACTAAGTACGCCTTAGTCCCTTCCAGGGACCCAAGCTAAGACGCACTACTTAGGTCATGTGCGGACAGGGGTTCGACCAGCATGGGTGTTTGAAGGCCGGTACGGTATTCTGGGATTATAGCTGCTGATAGCCAATATTTTGTGCTGATATTTACCGTTTAAATGTGACAATTTTCATGCCAAAAGTGTTTAGTGTTTCTCCCAGTTGTCTTCTTGTCAGGGTGGAAAAGCCTCTGAAACAGCTGTTGGACCATCATGGGACACAAAACAAAACCCAGACTAATGAAATGTCCTTTAGCGGCTCTTTAAGGCAGAGAAGCGGAACAGACTTACAGACCGGTGTTATGTAGCTGTGGTCCGGGAGGAACCGCCATTATATCGACGGGACGAAATAACTGACTGATGGCTGATATTAAAAGGCCAATATTGGCCCAATATATGAATCTAAAGTCCTCGACCAAGAAACGGATGTTTAGGACATCAATTGGCTTCTTCGTTTGTCTGACACAAGTCAGAAGATCAGATGTAACAAGACCTGGTTGAAATGGTGCTGTCCATTAATTGGTAGCGCTTGTTTGAACCTACATGGAGCCCCAGATGGGCGGGGTTAATGTTGTGCGTGATCCTCAGGTGCGGTGGAAAGCAAGCCGTCCTACAGCCTGTACAGCTGTGGCGGCGAGGGCGTCGTCCTGCAGCATGATCCCTGTAAGCTGAGTGGAGAAGCCTCAGATGTTGACGGGCTGATCAGAGACACCAACAGCATCAAGGTGGGACGGACGGGGATGTTGGATATACATGTTTTCCTTTCTGAAAGCATTTAGCATCTGCTATTTAACGTGTAACCTTCGCCGTTTGGTGGACGGTTTAGCCGCAACATGAGCACATGGTTCTTCAGAATGTGTTGGTGCCATGTTCTACCCAGTGAACCGCACTGCACCATTTAGTAGATCTTCTCATCCAGAGCGACTAACAGAAGTAAACATGTCGTCCTCCACGAATGACACAAGCACCCTTTGGACCAATTGGTAACACGATGCATGTGTAGTTTGTGCAGTGTAGTTTTTGTTTTAATTAAACATTTGGACCTTTACTTACAGCGCCCCCATTAGGCCAGTCGGTGTAGTTTGTAAGGATAGCTGGCTTTGTGTCGCAGGTTTCATGTCAGTCGGACTTGTGGTGTCGGTGTGGTTTGACCTTAAATATAGCGCCCCCATCTGGCCAATTTCTGTAACATTTTAAACACCTGAACACAGTGCGGAAATGCATCATTCTTCCAAGTTTTGGCAATATCAGACCAGTGGTGTTTGAGGTATCACACCTGTTGGACAAACGGACCACAGCCCGATCCGTAGTCCCCCTCTGTGTCAAGTGTCTCCAGACAGAACCACAATAACACCTGACAAATAAACCTTGAGGTGGACAACAAACTTGAAAAGTTATCAAGCAGATGTCCTCGTCTTTTTTGGGGCTACGGCAATTCTGTGAATGTGCTGTTGAATGTAAATGGAGGTGATTTGAATAGGTTGTTGAGGTGAGATCTGTTTCCCACAGCACAAGCTGTCTCCGCACACCGACCTCAGCTGGAAGCCAGATGGGAAAGTGGTTGCCGTCGGCAACGAGGACGGGTGAGTGAGTCGTCGGGCCTGATCCGTCCCATAATAGATGATCAGCCTTAGGGGTCTTTGGAGGGACCAACTGTCCAATGTCTTTAGGCTACAGTATAATGGATGTTGCTAACTAGGTCACATCCTGGGTTCATCAAACGGTGTCGCGTGGCCTTATCTCAAAACTTCCAGATCCTGAACCAGACAGATTATAGTAAAAAGACGAGTTTGTAAAACTGTGACCATCGAAGGACTTCGGTTATCTTCTATCCTTCTATCTGTGCCTTTCTTCAAAACGGTGGACATCTCATTTTGCAACCAAGCTCTTTAGTTGTATCTCGTCTTTGTCGTCCGGGTTTTATGGTTTTCTCGGAAATAGAACTCCTATTCATTTCCAATGGGAGATGACTGTTATGAATATTGATGTATTTTTGCTGTGCTTGATCACATCGCTGCTCCAGGTCCATTGACGTGTACCAGACTCCCAGTCTGAAGCTGCTGTGTAGCATCCAGCAGCACCATAAGATCATCAACACGTTACGGTGGAACCATGACCACGGCTCTCAGCCCGAGCTGCACCACCTGCTGGCCTCAGGCTCCAGCAACGCAAAGGTCTACATCCACGATCTGCGCTCCATCATAGGTGGGAGGACAATCAAATCCCTTTCATTTGTTTTTCATTTATGCTGGGGAAGGTTCTGCAGAGTGTGTTCTGCTGAGGTTCTGCAGAGTGTGTTCTGCTGAGGTTCTGCAGAGTGTGTTCTGCAGAGTGAGTTCTGCAGAGTGTGTTCTTTCAAAACGGCTGTGCTTCACAGCTACACACGTTGTCCACTGCAGCCCACCCTCGGATAGACATCATTCGTCTGTACTCACTTTCCCTAAACCTGCCTCGTCGTCTTCTATTTCCCAGAATGCCTTTTGACAACGGCCAGAGAACAGGCCTGACTTTGTTGCGTTCGGCGGCGGGTTGTACATGTTGATGGAGAGAGCGATAGTGACAGCATAATGAGAGCGAGAGTTTTTCAGTCGAGGAAAAGTGAGTCTCGCCTCTTACTCAAAACACATGTCTTGTGGCTGCATTGCATTCTGGTCTATTGATGCTGCTGTCAGTGGAGATTTTCAGCGATCTAAAACATCAACGGTAAGCGTCAGGTTCTGGTGTCGGTCCCTCAGAATCAAAGAGCGAGGGCTTCTTTCTAGAGCCGCCATTTTGCACCGACGCTCAACAACCATACAGGGAGAAATCCAACGTAGAAGAAGAGAGAGAGACCAATCTCTCCACCACAGTAGA
>OMOT01058362.1:2785-13012 GCA_900312575.1 Acanthochaenus luetkenii | reverse complement strand
ATTTTGAGTGACTTGGTATATGACGTGTGTTTTTGAGTGTGTGTGTGTGTGTGTGTGTGTGTGTGTGTGTGGTTGCATGTGCGTGCATTTGCAAATGTGGTTGCATTGCCATAGGTGACAACACGAGGAGAGGCCCACCTGGAGCTCAACGCTTTTAGGAGAAAACATGACTGTGCGCTGGTGATATCAGGGGACTCGCTTGAGGTAAACACTGTCTTATGTGCCTGTGCGTGTCTAACCCTCTCCCCCCTCCCACTTCTCCCTCCTTGTGAAACCCTTTGACATCCCTTCTCTGTGAACTGTGATAATGCGGCTGCCACTGAGCGATCTCTGGAAGTGGTGTCTGTGTTTAGCGTTACTGACTAAACCGCAGTAGGAGTTAAACTGTGAGTAAGTTGAGTTGGTAAAGATCCACAGCTGAGCACACGGTGAGCCCCGAGTTGCTCACCCATCTGATATTTTTTTTGTTTGTTTTGTTGCAGGTTTGCCTGAAGTTCTACGAGTATGAGTTCATGGAGCTGGCATGCCAGTCTCCTGCTGTGGTTTGCTGCCGATGTGCCCCCACTCAGAAGGCTCAGATAGTCCGGCTGCTGCAAGAGCGCACGGGCAAACTCACCTGTGCTGTAGGTGCGTAGTATCAAAGCAGCCATGAAGGGTGTTTCTCACCCGTTCAACAGCTTTTTTTAAAGGGGGATTTGCCCTATACCACCGTAAGCTTGAATTTACATTTTTATTCATGTACGGTATGATGTGTTTTTCCGAACCCTTGATTTATTCAGGGTTTTTATCATTTTGGGAATCCCTTTCCCCTCTCCTTATCCTGCATGTTGGCACCAAGACATTACATCTGTCTCAGCCACAAACCTCTGTCAGTCACTTATATTGGTTCATCTCACCAACACTCCCAGTATGGACATTGATAACGTGATACAGTTGGAGGATGCCGATTTTAATTGTGCATCAATGATGATCTGCTGCATATCTCTTAGAGGCTGACCACCTTTTGTTGTCTGACAAATTAAAAACTGTCATTTCATCTCCCTTTTAGATGGCTCTGTTGTTGGTTTCGTATTCAGGGAAAATTAAGGGAGTGTCTCGCCAAGCACACACAATACACAACGCACTCACTGACAGTCTGCGTGTTGAGTCAGTGATGTGAATCCTGACACTTCCATGGCTTTTGTTTTCTCTTAGGGGATGGAGGAAACGATGTCAGCATGATCCAGGAAGCCGACTGTGGCGTGGGAGTGGAGGGCAAAGTAAGACTCTCCATCTCATCGCCTCACATTGCAGTGCCGCTCTCACAGTTGTCGCTTTGTGTTTCCTGTCAAGATGGTTGTCACATTCACAGAGATGTAGAGTGACGTGCGCACAGATGATCCCTCTTTCCTTCTATGAGAATATATCGTGTGTGTAGAGGAAACAGAGATGACTGAATGGTATTGTGCCTAAGTAAAAGTAAGAGTCTCTCTTCAGCCCACTTGTTGTCCCTCTCACAGTTCTGTCTGTGAGCTTCCTGTCAAGATGGCTGCATTGCTCACACATGGGCAACATGCACATGTGTGAGCAATGATGCCACTTACTTTGTGAGAAGAAGATATCATTTATGTTGGGGAAACAAAATAAAGGCGAGATCATGGTATCATGTTGAACAGCTGCAATGATGACAGTTCACACACACAATTGGTATTAGTCTTATCAATATGGTCAATATGGTGTATTCATAGAGTTTTTGTATTTGACTGATATATTTAAAATATGTAGGTCTAATACCTGGTAGATTCTAGATTCATATAAACAATTGCCTGTTTACAAATGTATTACTTTTTGTGTGGAAATGATTCAGCTATGTTTTGTCGCCCTAAGACAATAAACATTTGGACCTGTTCGTTATATACACTCGTAAACTTGCCTTTTAAGGTTCCCAAAGACCTTTTGTCGCACGTACTCACTTTCCTCTCTGCTGTGCCTTTGACAGGAAGGAAAGCAGGCCTCGTTGGCTGCCGACTTCTCCGTGACTCAGTTCAAACACTTAGGCCGTCTCCTAATGGTCCATGGGCGGAACAGCTACAAGAGGTCTGCAGCCCTCAGCCAGTTTGTCATCCACAGGAGCCTGTGCATCAGCACCATGCAGGTAGGCGAGGCCAAGGTATGATGGGCCTGTGCAGCTCAGTAGGTAGAGCACAGGTAAAGTGTGGCACCACTTAGGGTAGTGTTTACCACCCATATTGAAACTAACTATGTATATTATTATAAGGCGGGGGGGGGGGATATGTGTTATGTATCACCAAAACACCTTTCTCCAGGCAGAGAGCTATTAGGTAGAGGATAGGCAACATATCCAAATCTGAGGAGGGCATGATTGGGGTGAGGCAGGGAGAAGTTTCAGGGGTGGTCATGGAAGGGTGGGTACCATGATGAGTCAGAGGAGTGGGCCCGTGGTGCCCTTCTGAGCATCCCACCCCCAGTCCAAGTCCCATACCCCAGTCCAACCTCTGCCCCCGCCGTGGAGGGACAGCCCGTGACTCACTTGGCCGTGGACCTTGGGGTTTAGGGAGGCCCTCTTCCACATGTGTCACATTAAGGCTGACCACAACCACAGCTGCGAGTTGACAGCTCAATATTTGCACCGTCCATATGTGAAAGAACCATACTAGAATTAGTCCGGGAGGTTTGCTTCTCTGTGATTATTGCAATGTTTGAACTGTTTGAAGTGATTAGTCGAAGTGCGGTGAGTCAGCGTTACCGAATAATGGTATTTATTATAGTTATCTGATTATCTTTCTATTTCTGTGATTTAGTAATCATTCATTGGACCCATTGGTGAAGTTATTTTGTTGTCTGTAGCATTTGGAAATTGATGCCACTGATTTCTTCCATTACTGTCTCTAATGCCATCAGAGGATTGATATGGAATGAAGAAATAATGATGACTCATTTACTTTCTCTGGTTTATTTTTCTGCCCCTAGGCTGTTTTCTCCTCTGTTTTCTACTTTGCTTCAGTCCCACTCTACCAAGGCTTCCTGATTGTTGGGTGAGCCACATACACTGAATAGTGGTGACTTGTCAAGAGAGCATTTGGCTGCCTTGGTTCTCTGGCATTTCCTCTGTGTTAAAGCACTGTTGAATTGTGAGACGGGGGAAAATATGAACGTATTTTATGTACAGCAGTAATTCGTGAAAACTATTTTCCCTGTGCCATTTTATTTGAAGCATGTTCCCCGCACAGTTCAACTGATTGTGAATCATCTGTTTCAGCTACTCCACTATCTACACCATGTTCCCTGTCTTCTCCCTGGTGTTGGACAAAGATGTCAAGTCAGAAGTTGCCATGCTATACCCAGAATTATACAAAGATCTCTTGAAGGTATTTATTTAATGGTCACATACTGAATATGTCAACAAAACGCCTACCACAGAATCATATATGAATAATATAAAAATCTAATTTGTTCTTCCACTACTTTTTCTCACAGGGCCGGCCACTATCTTTCAAGACATTTCTAATATGGGTCTTAATAAGTATCTACCAAGGTAAGGAAGAATTTATAGCAAAATACTGATAAACGGAGTCAGAATAACTATATTCACCAAGTGCAAAACATAGTTGCAGTAGTAGAGAGACATACTCATAACTTAAATAATATCACAGTACATTCGAACACATGGTACAAGGAGAACATGACGTAACATACGGCGCAAATGTGCGACGGACAGTAGACATACCACTCTACATACTGTATGTACATGAATTCAACATTCATAATTGATGTGCATTCAAACAGCACACATGCATGTATGTAGATGTACAAGACACTAGGATGAGGATCTGATGTTTTATTTAACCAGAAGGACAAATTGTACCCTAAGCTGCCCTTACAAAGGTAATAGAAAGGATCCTACTCTGCTTTCGTGACATATAATGCTTCCTAACAGCCCACACGCTTGTTCTTAATTGCTAGAAGAGTTTATTTATGTCTGTGGTGATTGTGTATGTTAAAAAACCTGAGGTAGCTTTCTGACATGGGCCATTTGTACTGAAAAGGCGTTTCCACGGGCATCAAAAACTTCTGTACCCCTGAACCTTTTGTCTATAGCTCACTCCCAGCCTGTTTCTGTCAAAACACGGATATTCCATGTTGTGGCTGATCCTAAGCTGTATTTCCTAATTACTGTGCCTGGTTTACAAACCATTGATGTGTTTGTTGGTATCAATGCCACAGGCTACAGTTGCCTCTTCTTGCCTTCTTTTTGAATTCCTTGCAAGTGCATTTGTTGTGACTAAATAATATATTTCCAGGTACAAAAGTATTTTCTGTGTCTACATGGAGATAATGCATACTTAAAAAAACAAAAAAAAACATCTGCTAGTATCAAATACATTCTCAATCCCAGGAAGTGTTTTACGTACCCTGCTTTAAAAAGGTCACAATAACAATTTTAGAGAAGCGGTGGGAAAGAATAGTCAAAAAGGAAAAACGTCCTCTTCCTCTGAGGGAAAACGTGGCCTGTAAAGTGGATCTTGTTACTTTTTAAATCCAAAAGACGTGGATCTGGTTCTAATCTGTTGACACGCAAAATATAGTATTTCAATCACTCCCTTTTAGTTTTGTTCACATTTTGCTGACAACGGCGAAATGCAGCATAACACGGTGACCAGAGTGAAGTTTAGGTTGAGTGTACAGCCGGAATCACCTTATGACACTTATGGATCGGTTGCTGTTCGGAGGTGCTGGCACCGTTTTGTTCTCAAGTGGTGCTCTCTCTTTGCTGTACAGGGAGCATCATCATGTATGGGGCGCTGCTGCTCTTTGAGTCCGAATTCGTCCATATCGTTGCCATTTCCTTCACCTCTCTAATTCTCACCGAGCTGCTAATGGTGGCCCTGACCATTCAGACATGGCACTGGCTCATGATCGTCGCTGAGCTCCTGAGCTTGGCTTGTTACATCGCTTCGCTCGTCTTCCTGCACGACTTCATAGGTGAGTAAACACAAACGCACGGAAGTTGAGCTTGTGGTAGTGTACTTCATATGGATGAGAAAACCAATGCAGCCTTAGTTCATTTAAACGCAGCCTGATTGGTGGCATTGGGATTTTCCTGACCCCGAAACAGTACGTCAGCATTCAACAATACGGGGGAACCTGCTCCTTCATACCATGCCTCTGGTGTCCAGTAAGCTATGCTGGGTGTTAGGAAGGCTAAAGGTGAACACGGTGACAAATTGACTTGGTGTGGAGCAGGCACAGACACAGGCGTACCATAGTGTCCGAGAGGAAATGCCAAAGGCATTCGTTTCCTGTTCCTGCTATCATGCACTGTCAAGGTCCATGTGTTTATTACAGAAAAGGTGTAAGCGAAAACACAACATGGCAAACAAAGTCCTTCTTCTCTTATGTTAGATAGGAAGAGATTTGCAGAAAACAATAACTTTTGTTGCGAAAGAAGTTAATTGTATTGGTGTTTATATTATTCCATTGCAGTCAGTTTGTTGCCAGGCTGTTTATTTAGTTGACCTGGCCAAAAAAATGCCAATTTTAGTTGTGCCATATTGAGACTTGTGACACATACAATACTCAATTGTAGCTTTCCAGACATGTATTTGGGGCTTTATGTGGGGTGTGGAGTTTCATTTTCAGCCTGCAATCTAGACCACTGAGTATCGTGACTGGAATGTGGTCTGTACCCTTTTTGGACACTTGGTCTCTTTCTTGAAGTCGGGCTGGAATAGATTTTAAAGGCCATTATTCTTGGGCATGTATTATTCACACACATATTTGGACATTTTTCAAGTAAAGTTATATCAATCTATTTGAGGTTCATTTTTCCATCTCATATATTCAGAGAACCCTTGATTGATAGGTTTCCACCTCAGACATGGAAATCCATGTCAAGAACTCCTGAGAGAGATTCTATTTGATGTGCTGTTCACTTTTACTTAGTCACTAGGCTCAGTTTAGGTGATCGTATTAACATTATACACATGTAATACCACATGAGAGACGGAGGATGCACTTTACTTGCCAGTGGCAACATCTTCAATTACTTGAGTATGTAACATGAGATTTAGGTGAACCGCCATTATACTGTTGACTGTCAAATAATTAGCATTATCATTTGTTTAATGATGCTTAAAAGCGTCTGTCTGGTTCCCCCAACCTCCCTCTGACCCTTGACTCTCTGTCTCTGACTCCGCCAGATGTTTACTTCATCACCACAATATCATTCCTGTGGAAGGTGACCGTCATCACCCTGGTGAGCTGTCTGCCCCTTTACATCCTCAAGTACCTGCGGAGACGCTTCTCCCCACCCAGCTACTCCAAGCTGACCTCTTAGAAAGCGAGAGGAGTCTCCAGCCTTGTTTACTGTGGGAATACAGAGGGGTGTCCCGCTCTCGTCCAACAGAGCCTGCGCTTGGACCAGATAATTATAAATGGAGTTCTTCCCCTTTAATTTATTGTGTGCGTGTGTTTCGGGGTGTTTCAGTTTTACGTTAATTAAAAATCAGTGTTCCTTGCTACATGTGTTTGATGCAAAGGCTGATGACTACTCTGGATTGAGAACACCTGCAGTGAATTGTGGGTTGGATATAGCTATAATTATAGTTGTATAATGTAAATGCCCAGATAATAGTTTGATCAACTATTATTGGTTTTGGAGGCAAAACGTCTGTATTCTGTCAACACTATGGGCATACAAATGTTTTGAACAGTGAAATGTAAATATGTAGATGCCATAATGGAGTGGCACATGGCTGGTTAGGCCTGTTTTAATGAAGTGAGGCACTAAACCGATTAAATAAATCATTCAGGTTTTTATTTATTTATGAGAAACACTGAGAAAAGTAACTGGAAAAGTTGGATTGATTTGACCTGTTTCTCACTCAGTAATGCAGATGTGTAATCAGGTTTTGGGCTGGAAACTGGACATTTTCTTACTTTTCCAGTTAGATCTTAAATAGTAAAGCCTTTTTTTTATTATAAGACACTGACATTCATGTAACATTTTCTCAGGACTTGATTCACACTCTCCTTAAACAGTGATCTCTAAATGGAGTTTGACAATTATATGGTAAAACGGTTTACTGGCCAGACTTTGCATAAAACACATGTCTGTAAGTTTGTGTATTTGTTTATGCGTCACTCCAATGCTACAGCCCAACATGACGGAGGCGGTGTGGTTGTTTATTTTAGTATGACCCACGGTGTCTGAAGTGAAATCTGCCTTTGTCTTTTTGTATGGACCCTGGCTGGTAAAGCTGTTGCTGTTTGGGGAGCGTGGTCAAAACAGCCACTAAGGAGTATTGGTTATTTGCAGCCGAACCTTCCGCCGGCACCTCCCGACAAGGGGAACGTGTTGCCCTCTCATGTGGCCGCTCCCGAGGCCAGCACCGGCCGCACTTCAGCATTGCATGATGACTCACCGTAGTAGTGACCTATAGCCATAACCCAAAATACCCTACTGACCAATGTCCAGCTTCCCCCGTTCTTGCTCTCTAATCCAGAGTCGCCGTCAGTTCTCACCACTATGACTACTAACCCCCGCAGATTAACTGTGAGCGAGAAAGAGATCAAATCACAACTCCTCAAGTCAAATACAATGTGAATCTTGTCAATAAGTATTACTGCACATTTAGAGAGAGAGAAAACAGAGGTACTCTAAATCCATTCCTCATTATTAATTTCACTAGAGGCATGATGGTGGAGATACTGTAAATAATTAGCAGGTACTAGTAATATGTCCCCATTTTCCTTATTATTATCTTCTTTTTAGAGTTCTGAGTTCAACATCATGGAATGGTGACTGCTGAGGTGACTCAGTGAATCCTAATGTGTCAAAGAGCGTATAGGGTGCCATAAGTCAGGTGCCATCATGTTTCAGATGAGTTCAATTGACGTTTTAACCCCCCATTGAATTTCACAAGCTTTTTGCACAGAATATCTTTTTTTTTTACAACTGATGATTACACTGTTTTGTTATGTTGTGGAACTGCAAAACAAATGGTAAATATATATACACATATATGTTTATTATTTGGTTGCTTGTAAATAACCTTGTTTGGTTTTTTATTTATTAACCTTTTTCATTTTAAGATATTAATTGCACTCCAATTAGCAGAACAAAAAGGGAGGATTGTATTGATGTTAATATTGTGGTGATGATTAATAAATATCATGTTTTCTTTGCTAGTGGCATTTTTCCTTTAGCGTTCCTCAAAAAGTGATACTGTGTAGGGGCTGAAAATACCATCCACAGTTTGTGTGTGCGCAAAGACTATTATTATGGTTGTCTTTAGTCCTCAGTCTTCTGTGAGCAAGCTGCAGATCGAGGCTTGACAGTCGGTGTTTGGCTCTTTCTCACCAGATGAGGGAGTCCCTGGTGCTTGGAGATGCCTCTGCCTCCACTCCCACCAGTCCCAAGATATCTTACTTGCTGTAGTTCAGGATATCCACTGTCCAACAGCTGTTAGACATAATCGTACGTGAATAGTGCTGAATAACAGAACACCAAATAGTAAAGGATTATTTATAAACTATAAGCTATAACTTTGCATGGAAACCAACATTGCTATTTTTTTTCTTCTTTAAAATGAATGTTCACTGTTAGTTAAGTGCCTGTATACACAAGTTGGAAAAGTGTTGAATCTCTGATGGTGGTTTTTGTTGGACTAGCTTCCAAGTCATAAAATCATTTTAAAGAAAAAAAACAGAAACCCTGCACTACTGTATGCTGTATGTTCATATTTTAAACTCTGCGTCCAACTTTTTTCTTCTTCTTCTTGTTCCATTGCCCAAATGCGTAGGTTATACCATTAAAAGAAACCATTTAACTTAATCAGTCCTATGAAAACAGAAATTCCACTCCAGAATCAACAGCGCTGCCTCCTAACCTCAACATTAGTGGTCTTTCCTCCCCGCTGTGCGCCATCTTTGAAGCCCCCATTGGTGCTCTGCCAAAGCCACAATCCGATCACTCGAAGAGAGAGCGCGCGGCTCAGAGTACACTTTGACTTTTACGGTGCATTTGAATAGGTTTTTATTTTAAAACGGCTTACCGCTGGGTCTTACATAACATATCCCGGCTAATTATCACAAGGTCGATGCATTTTATCAATGGCACTTCAAGACAAGAATTTGTTTCCAACTTGGAAACATCGAACACGCTGCTCCCAATGGAACAGTGCAAGAGAAAGAGAGAGAGCAACAGAATACACCACAAACTGTCACGGGGTCTCGACTTGAGTGCTTAATACAAATGATACTATGGAACCATGTGGGATCCATATCCACCCTTCAGGCCGAGGTAACCACATCAACAGGGTTGGCTGGGCCTTCGCCAGTTTCCTAGAGAGAATGCTAGATTTCTGCTGGAGAGTTTGGGACTGAGGTCAACTGTGGCTCTGTCGTATCTAATTGGTTGTCGGCCCAAACGCCCCGCCTCACCCACTGCCCGGTTAGATGACGACGCTAGACAGTAACTCCTATTTGTGATTATAATGCTTATGGGGTTATAGCGTCTCATTGCGTTCGTCTGCTTCGATGCCGCGTGCTGTTTTTGAAATAACAAACCCCAGTCACCCAGAATGCTGTGAGATTTGGAGTGACACAAAATAACAAAGGACAAGTCAGCGCAGGTGAATTGCTTACTACACACTGTTATTGCTTTGTGTAAACACGGGTTTTGGCAACGACGGGCTAAGCATGAACACACACCCTCGTCTAGCACTATTTATAGCTCAGTGGGCCCGGAATGCTTTGATTTGTCTTAGCACCCACTACTGTTAAGGAAGACGCTGCAGATGTGTTTCCCTGCCTCCTTGTGATCCCTCACGACACCTGTTAACGCCTCCCAAAGCAGCTGCGGTCAGCTATCCAAATAATGTCCAGATTGACCAGGTTAATCTGGGGGCGTGTGTACCGTTTAAACGGAAGAGGGACTGGTGGAATGAGTGATTACTTGGTGATTGTTGCAGTGAAATGCAGCTCGGTTGTTTTGCATGAAGAGCCTGCAAGGACGAACCGGTTCTGACTGTCTCCTTTGGGAGGGGAGGAGGTGACCGAACGTTTGGTTCTCTCGAACTGCTGAATACGACGAATCCGCTCTGTTGTGACTACCAAATATAGTCTGCTCTGCTTTCATATTGTGCTGATAATAGATACAGTGAGATGTTAAAGTTGTGAAATCGGATGGGACTGGAAACCTGGATTGGACAGAAAAGGGGGGGG
>OMOT01058361.1:1291-27646 GCA_900312575.1 Acanthochaenus luetkenii | reverse complement strand
GGAGATAAGCCCCAGGACATATTTGTGTCATCCTAAGCAGTTTTCCAACTTCAAATCCTTTTCTTGCTTCACTTGAGCTGCAGCTTGTGCGTTTTATTCTTAGAAACACATCAAATAGAATCAGTCAATCAATCATGAATGAGTTGAGAAACTAGAGGATGGAGCAAAACAAGGAAAGAGGAGACCATTTGAGAGAGGGAGATCGCCTTGTGAGCTATTTTCGTTGACGTCTGATGCCACTTTTTCCCGATTTCACTGCGGGACCTTTTAGATACTGTATCACATATGAGATCATCCTACAGTCCCCTAGACGTTCTTCCCACTCAAAGAGATTGTGGGGCCTATAGGACCTATAGCGCTCATCAACTGTAGACGTGGTGGAAAGAAATAACATTTTGGGGGACATTCGGTCTGGTTTTCGTTAACATGGTAGTATTGTAACTGCACTCCGCAGGGTTACAGAACGACGCTCCGTGTGACCTATGTGCGGCCTTCGGCACGATAAATGGTGAACTGAAGAAGTGCCCTGGTATCTCTGGGACTGCCCTGGACGGGTTACCTGTCAATACGTTTTGGGTCTTCATAGGCGATTATGTTTCTACGGCTTCATTGATTATGTGCGGCGAGACTCGAGGTTGAATTCCTTGTCCCAATGCTGTTTTTGTCACATATAACACCCCTTGGCCATATCATGTATGGGCAGGACGTGTCCTTTCATTGGTATGACAATACTCAGCTGTGCAGTATCTCTGACTGACTGTCTAGCTGATGTCAAAGACAGAATGTCACTAGAATTTCCTTCGGCTTAATTCAGAGTGAAAGAATTGCTTTTGGCCCCGATGTCATCTCAACTCAACTTCAGCTCTCTCTGGGTCCTAACTCGATATAATAAGCCTCTCTCTGGGAAGTTTCGTTTTGATTCGTGTTCACACTTTCAGCAACGTGCTAGGTCCATCCCGTTTTACTAAATAAGGAGCATTGCAAGGATTACACCATTTTCTGGACTCCCATAATGCTTTGTTCCCTTGTCTCAATCGACAAGCTGTGGTACATATTTCACAGATGTCTGCTGGTAGGTTTTTTGACGAAGACTAAATGCATGTTGCAGGATCATAAAATATGTGAAAATAAATCAAAGAAAAGCCTGCATGGGAAAAGAAAACAAGGTTTTAAGACATGTTTGAAAAGATGACTCGCCAGCCTGAGCTTCTCAGACAGGACACCTAAGGGCCTGGAAAGCAAAAGCCCAGTCCTGTTTGGTCTTTAGTAGAGTTTGGAAAGGCCAAGTAAAACCTCCTGGAGGAGCCCAGGCTGCACTCCAGCTCATAGGGGCTTTGATAAATAGCTAGTTGACAGATCTAGCCAAGCTCTGAAATGAATCTGTAAAATCTTGAACTCAAACAGCTAATATCGGGGTAGGATCAAGCATTGGTCAGGAGGCAGAGATTTACTAGCGTATTCATTTCTCGGTAATAACTCTGCCTCATCCCGGCCAAAGAAAGGCCTTGATGGAAGTCATCGTTAGTAATGGAGTCGCGTTGTCGAAGTCTGCATTTTCCCAACAGTTCAGTGGACATGGACATTTAGTAGGAAGCATGGCAGCGATTACAGTTGGGTTTTGGGGTTTTAATGGAGACGAGGCTATCTTGATTTGTTTTGCAGGTTTGCCGATCTCCTGCTTGTCAATGCTGTTTCTTTTCACCTCAGTGGAAATTAATTTGTGAATGGTCCTACCATCTCTGAATTAGATTAGATTTGACTGATTTAAATACGTATGCTCACCCTTATACCATTCAACTTCATCAAACATCAAATAGGTTATATTGTTGGCAACTTATTGGTCCAATAATAACAATAATCATAACAATAACAACAATAATAATATAATAATGATAATAATAATAGTAATAAACTGTATTTATATAGAATATATTTATAAAACAGAGTTACAAAGTGCTTTACAAACAGAAGGCAGTGACAATCAAAAGACAGAAAATTCAACACATAACATATATATTGTATATTGCTTATGAACATGGGCAACTCAGTCCAAAAGCTAGAGACCAGAAAACCAAAACCCTAATGTATGATGTCATACCATCCGTAGAGCTGCGGTATATATTGCGGTATATATATATATATTCAAGCACATAGCACATCACAGATTTCAATACACTGGATGCCGCCATTTGTCTGCACAAAAGGTTAAACTTTGTCATTAACGTCCCAAGCTTCCTTAATCACTACTTGTGTGAGAGAGCAGAGACCTGAGAAAGAGAGTATGAGAGGAGAGTGAGAGAGAGAGAGAAAGATTAGTGTGTCTTGACAAGGCAACCCTTTCAAGTCTGTAGGTGTGAAGTGCTAATGAGATGCAAATATATGCAAATGAGTGTGCACCCACCCACTAAAACGCTCACCGAATACTTGAAGCTGAGTGGAAATCTGGGCTGGAAAATTCATTCATTCAACCTTTATTTAGTTACTAGAAGACACACTGAGGGTTGGAACCGAGATGACAAATAAACAATTAAATAATAAACCAAAATACTATTCGAAATAGATTCACATAGATCAATCAGTCCTTCCTCTCAAGGGAACAGATAAGAGATATCAAGAGTGCACCATTTGAAGCAGGTGCAATTAAGAGTATCCAGCGTTGATATCTTTGACTGAAAATGTCCCAAGGAAACAAGTGAATCAAATTTCAGTGCGCCCTGTAAAACATCCCATGGCACAACATTTAAAAGCAGTCAAAAGCATTAGCGCGTATGGTAGGCTCCGATATTAATAATACATTTTATTTGTATAGCGCTTTTCTCAGTACTCAATGAGAAAAGAAACAAGAAAAAACACAAAAGAAGGACATCAACAATAATACGTCACAATGTGTGATCAACACTATATGAACATGATGTCTAATCATGTACCAACACAAATACTCTATTTATCAAATCACTATTAACTTGTCAAGAGGGTCACCACACATGGCAATGTTGATATAAATATATATATATACATGTTCAGGACCCGTGCAGATTCTATTGGCCCTCCAAGATGCCATGGTTTGCAGATTGTATTGCTTGATAAATATTGGCTAAAATATTGTTTCTGTTGTGTGACTACAGTCTATGTTAGGCTATGTAAAAGATTTGTCACCCGTATCATATGAACAACTATTCATTAGCTTATGGTAGATAAATGCCTGTCATCAAAATATTTAAATTGTGAAATATGGCTTGTGGTTGCTGATCAAATCACATACTGTGGAAAAAAAGCCCCATCTGTGATTTTTCTGCAGTTTTGTACGTTTTCCCACATTTAATTTGATCAGATATTAACGTAGTCAACTGGAGGCAAATCTTATCTCTTTGCCATTTGATAGTGTTTTTACATTGTGCAGAAATGAGTTTTAATTGCATTTCATAGATATTAACATTATAGTAAAACTACATTTTAATAAGTTGGAATCCTACTGTATACTATTTATATTCATAGTTTACAAACAGGTAGCATCTATTAAACGTTGGCAGTAGTAACACCTATTATAGTGTTAGCCTGATGCAACCTATATACACTATGTGCAAGTGTGTCATATATTTATGTGTGTGCGTATATATCAGTTGTGTGTATGTGTTTCGGATGTGTATGTGCCAATATTCCATATATGTGTGTGTGTGTGTGTGTGTGGGTGGGTCTTCCCCACCCAGTCAAAGCAGCATCAGACACCACCGGTAGCCACTGCTATTAGCTGGTTAATTAGTTATGGTTTGATCCATGGTTACCCTAGTACAGAAGAGGATTGGGGCCAAGTAGATGATATATTACTTTTCTATATATATTGAGAATATAATGAAATATTTCTAGAATAAAGTCAAAATTATATTTTGAGATTAAAGTCCACATAAAGCCCCTGCATTGCTCAAGCACTTGGTAAAAGTTCCCAACTTTGACCTTTCATTAAACAAAAAAAAACCTTTCAGTAATGATCAGAAATCCAATGGATTCCTTTTCTGTACGTCCATTTCTGTGACTTTATTCTTGTTTATTTTAATCTAGAAATATTTAAACTTTATTCTCAAAATATTGTATTTTTAAATATATGTTGACGTTAAAGTCAAAATACTTCCACTTTATTCTCAAAATATTTCGACTTTAATGTCATTATATATTAAAAACCAAATCATCTACTAGATAATCCTCTTCCGTACCCTAGGCCATTGGCCCTTTAGACTTCTGCTTGGATGGACGCATGATCTGATGAGATATGATATGAACGTATCATATCTTATATAAGCAATGTCCCCTCCCTCTGAAGCCCCTCTCATTACCGAGATCAGTTGTTTACATTTCAGATGGACAGCATCATAGTATTAATTAGCCCTTTTCAAGTTTATCTTTCAGTCTCATCTCATCTCATCAAGCGTTTGACCACAATACCTCTTGGTGTGTCTCCTTTGTCTTGATGTTTCCAAGAGTGACGGGCACATTCAAACTCAATCTGCCTTTGGTCCTGTGTGTGTTTTTCTGATAATATCTCTCTAATCTTCTCCTCAGATTCAGTCCATTACTCATGTGCTGTCTCTTTTTTTGTTGTTGTTACGGTGAGAAGGCTTGTGCAAATGGTTAGTGATATTTACATCACTCAGATAATTTTTATGAATCAGACTAAATAATCTCTATTCTCTTGGGTGAACTGTAGGCTTGAGTAGAGGTCATTCATTATGTCTGTTATTTCATCAGTCTTATAATCCATCCATCCATTGTCTATACCCGCTTACTCCTATTTTTAGGGTCAGGGGGGGCTGGAGCCTATCCCAGCATGCATTGGGTGGAAGGCAGGGAAACACCCTTGATAGATCGCCAGTCCATCACAGTAGATAACACATAGACAGACAAACACAGTCACACTCACATTCACACCTACAGGCAATTTAGAGTCTTCAGTTCACCTAACCTGCATGTCTTTGGACTGTGGGAGGAAACCCACATGAACACGGGGAGAACATGCAAACTCCACACAGAAGGGACTGGGGTGGAGATTTGAACCCATGACCTTCTTGCTGTGAGGCTACGGCACTAACCACTGCGCCACCGTGCCGCCCAGTCTTATAATGAAGGAGTCAACTAACATTGAGTGATACCTGTATTTCCCCCCCCCCCTCTGTTGATGCTGCAAGTAATGTACCTGGGCAATGGTGTTCGAATCTTCATTACTTTTACTCGACTTTGGTTCCATGATTTATCAAATCTGGTCCTTGTCCGAAGAGAACTCCAAACCCGCGGGGGACAGCGTAACCAACCAGAAGGCAATGAAAAAGATGAAAACCGCTATGAGGATTCTCTCTTTCAGGACAAGACAAACATATCTGGTTCTCAAACAGAGAACCGCGACCAAAGTGTGTCAACACACTTTGTATGTCTACTTCAGTCGAGCAAAAAACACATGACCATATACCCAACCAGCAGTCAGGCTAGGACTTTGGTTACACTTTCCTCTCACACTTTTTAAATAAAAAGATATATAGTTCAGTGAGCAAGGGATCAGGTAACACCACAGGTCTAACAGGTAAACGTAGAAGCGTATCGGAACTTTATGGGTTCCCAAAGCAGGGTATATTGATCTAACTATACATTTATTAACATTAGTTCATGATATACAAATGACAATAGCAATAGTAGTCTTCACTTATGAATCAGATCTCAAATTCTGTCATTGGTAATCATGTACTACTCAGTTACACATTTTACAACATGAGTAACGTATTATTGTTATTCGTTATTAACTCATAGTTTGCTGATGATCTTCCATTATTCTAAAGTGTTGCCGAAGTAACTCTACCCGACTTGACGGCAGATAGGACGCAGTCTGACATCAGGGAGGAGCTCATGATGGTACTCAGGGAAGTGACAAGGCTGCGGACTCATCTGTGAAGAGAGGAGCGAGAAAAGTTACGCCAAAGTCTGTAAGGTTAGAGGAGGAGGTCGTGAGGGAATTGCGGACAGGGCTGGCGGGTAGTTAAGAGAAAGAGCTTCGAATGTTGTCCACCTTCGTGTCAATGCACGTGACAGAAACCTCAGAGGAATGACAGGAGGGAGGCGTTATCGGCAGGAGGTTGAGGAGGGACGAAGGTAGAGAATTATTTGCTTAGGTTTGAAGCACAGGGTTTGAATTTAGAGTAGAACAAGCTCGTTTTAGCGGTTGAAACGGATGCAGATAAGGAGGTGAGGTGTGACGGAGAGTGAGAGAGGTCGGCAGAAAAATACATTCTGAGCCACTTTCTTTCAGCAACCCAGAGGCTTGTTTGCTCAATTTGCAAGGTGTCAAGCTGCCAAGAGGCACGTGGATTGACAGGCATGTCTAGAGGAAAATGAACAGAAAAGGTCAAAGGAAGGTGAGAGGGCAGATAGAAATATGGATGCGGTGTAGTTGGTTTAGAGAGAGAAGGTGTCAAGTGGAGGGAGTGAGAATAGGATGAGGAGGGAGGGTGGAAAGATGGTACATTTAGTGTGAAGCATATGCTGCATCTTTAACTTAAATTGGACGAAAAAGAGATGCTACGTGGCGTATTGATCGTTGCAATGCTGCGAAACAGTTGAAACGAAAAATTGATATTTGCCACGCCATCGTAATGGAAATCTATCTCAGCCATGCATTTAAAACTGCTAAACAAAAAAGGTGAATACTGCTCAATTTATGGATTCATGCGTTAATTATATGCTCCACTTATTTGTGAGCTTGAAAAGCTTTCTCAAACCCGTTAACCTGTGATTCAAATGAACAGTTCTCAGGTTAGAATGTAACCACCCAACCCTGATTCTCTCTCTCCAGCATCATCTGAGGTGTTCATAGCTTAAATATTCCTTGTGAAACTCCCTAAACCTGTGTCTGTTTGGAGGAGGAAGATTGGGGTAAATACATTTGACACTTTAGCTGTCTAATCATAACTTTCATTGCGATTATTGTAAACTCTGGCACAACCCTATCGAGAGATTAATCAAATCCAAATATTTGGACAGTGTGATTTCCTTTATGGCAATTAATGGTTTACAAATAAATTGGATTAGAAAATGTTTAGCTCTTACAAATGAATTCATATACAAGACGCATGTCAAAGCTGTGCAGCATCCAATGTGATTCTATCCAACCAACTGAGAGCACCGATTCTAACTCCTCTTACTGGGCAAAATCAAAACTGTGCTTCAAGGAAGGATTACAGAAATAATATAAAGAAGGCTATAACCTTTTAATAATTTAAGAGAACCCACAAGAAACTATAAAAAGAGCTCGCATGGGAATGAGATTCCGGTCATTTGCCAAACTAAGACTAAAAAGGTGGAAAACAGCATATTAAACAGGAGTTTGTTGGGTGGGGTGAGATGGGGGTTGTTTGTTTATTTCATTTTACGTTTCATTTTATGTTTGCTCCTGTTGGGCACATAAGACCATCACCGTGACTATATTCACTACTTCCTGTTTGGATTATTTCCCTTTATCACCCATTCTCGCTGTCTCCAAAAATATATGTGCATATATCGCAGAAAGAACTGTAAGCAGCTGCATCCCCAAGACTCACACTTTCCTTTGTCTTTATGGTTAGTCTGAGAAAAGAAAAAAAATATCTGCGGCTGTGTTGAGACCGTTGCTAATGAGTCTCCTAATATGTGTACCTGTTGATTTGCTGTTATAATAATTATCCCTTACTAATAACCCCAGTATTCACACAGCAGTGGTTCCATTACTCTTTAATGACTATTTTTATAGGTACATATTGTCAGGTTGAAATGTTTCCTCTTACATCCTCCTCACTTATTTCCATAATTGTATTAGCAGTAAATATTTGATCACATTGAAGCCTTTATCGGTCCAGAGGGTGTTAGAGGGTCAATCCTTCAGCTGGAGGATCCAGGTTCAACACCCTCGTGTCTGCAAGACTCTGCCCTGCTGAGGTGTCCTTGAGCAAGACACTGAATCCCCGCAACACATGAATGTCCCTATAGGGATCAATAAAGTCTCACATTATTGTTATTGTTTTTCTGTTTTGTCATTGACGTCAAGTGACATGACCAACTGGTGATTAAACTCATATGACAATAAGTAACTTAGTAAAGAATGTGATTCACCATATTCACAATGCTGTATTGTTCTCCGAAGGGAACCGTTTGATAAGATCTGATGGGGGTGAAAGCCACATATCCTTTGGCACAGTGTGTAATTGTACTAGTTACATGCATCTTAGTGTGAAAGGTTAGGAGTAACAAAAAAAGCAATTAGCTTTCTTCAGCCATTAAAAAAAATAAAAAAAACCTACACATGGTAAACAAACAAAAAGGCCAACCGTCTCCCCCAGCCAAGCTCTCAGCACATGCATATTTAAGGCTCGAGTCGAAAGCAGCCGCTACATTGGGCTTACAATCTCAAGAGAGCACAAAAGACTCCAAATTGCACACTTTACATTTGTTTCTTTCCGTGGTAAAACGATTTTGTATTGTAATCCTCACAATGGATCCATAAAAGGTCTCTCCGTGTTTATGGTGGGATTGTAAACATGTAGAAATCCTGTTTGCACGGTGCCACCTCTCTTTTGGTTCTGCAGCTGCCGTTAGCTGCAATCCAGTCTAGAATTTGATGCAGTGGTGGTTTGTTGGTGGCTCGAAGTTACGTTGTCACCCACCATCGGCGCTAGTGTCCTGCATTACAGCCAAATTAGTTATAGATCAATACTATGCAGGAGAGTTTGGAGGGGCCACCGAGACGCCCTTGATCCTTACTATCAATTTGCGTGACATAGCAAGGTCAGCACTGTTCACTGTGGCCAATAAACCGTTGAGTGATATTTCAGACACCAAAATGAGACAACAAACACCAACTTCAGTAAGATGCCTGTTGGCATTTCCTTTTCAATGACATTCAGACTATGGTAGTCATTTCTACGTTGATTTTATGAGATCACGTTGTATTGCACGTCCACACTTGGCCTGAAATGGCTGTTCTGTTTGCATAGATCTGTGCCTGCATAACGTTTCCCCCCCTTTCCCTCACAATATCTTGACATTGCTCCTATGCTGGATTGCATCCAGACACTGTAGAATTCCAATCACAGTCCAAGCCTGACCACTGGGTTTTCTCTTCTGCCCTTGAAAGACTGGGATCGAGATCAGGCTCAGCTACGTTTGGCTCCAGTCTGCAGTAGACAAATTAACTGAAAATACAGTTCCACTTTGGTTAAGCAAGACATATCACAGCCCAGCCTTTCTCTCTTTTCAGAACCATTTCATTGAATTTGGGACAGGAAGGGAGATGCTTGTCTTAATCTGCTCTGAGGAAGTATTAAAGTAGAGTTTCCGATTGCGTTGAAAATTGACCCGTACATCTATAGCTCCAAAGTCACATTCGGGACAGGATCCCTTTGTAGTGCGACTGAGCAGAATTACTTAGTGACGCATCATTGTCTTTGAAGTTAAAGCTGGCTGCGAGCAGCGACAATGCTCCACTTATTTCCCATGACTGGTGTGGATGAGGTGAGATGGATAACAGGGACTCACACACCGAAGTTGTGCGAAAGGGTCATTTAAAGAAAACGAGAAATCCTCCATGCTTGCAGGAGGATATGTAATCTAGGATATATCACATTACAGCAAATCTTTGTCAGAGTTCATCCTCCACAATCTGGCACTACCCGCCTGGCAGTCCTCCTTGTCCTGTAGTTTCCCTCTGTGAGACTCTGCCAAGGCCTGAGACACTGTTGTTAATGTACCATGGAATGCAAACCCCAATCTAATAGTAAATACACCTTTAAAGTGGAAAATAACTATTAACTGTTCATTTTAATGGCTCTCGGACATTGCTTCTGTAGGCTTCTTCAAGTCTTTAGGAATCCTGCTGTCACTTTCTGTTTTGCATGTTTTCCACATTCTTTGACCATCAGCTGGAAGGACCACGCACATCAATTATTCAGGCGTCACAATGTTGTCATATTATAGATTGAAAGATTCGTTGAATTTCAATGAAGAACCGTATTGCACAGTTGTTAGTCTTTTGGAAATGCTTCCGGATAAAAAGTGAAACATTGCATGGTATCAAAGTCGCCATAACATTGCAATATTTGTGTGCTTTTGTTCTGTGTTTACATGATACTATTTTCATAATGGGTAAAAAAATAAAATTATATATATATATATATATATCAGTTAGTACTAGAAGGGCCAAGCTGCTGTCAATTGCCTTCTGTTCTGAATTTTAGAAATGAAACGCAGCTTCAAAAAAAGTACTTTCATGACTCACTTTCTGTAGAAACCAGTGTTGTTACATTTTCAAAATCACACAAGGTTCTAATTATATTTACCCCCTTCAGTTGACAGCTTGTTGGCCTTCTCTTATACCACTAAAAACCCATTGAACGTTCTAGTGTTGAGCAGATAGCCCTCTCTGCATATTTACATTTAATGCATGTCCTACAAGCCGCTGCTTGATCTTCATTTAGTTAATCTCTGCTACACGTTGACTCTTTGCCAGTGTAACAAATAGACAGAAGAATAGTTTTAGTGTGGAGCAGTGGGCTGGTTGTGTAGAATGTTTGCATATACACAAGTGAAGCGCACACACAGAGAAGCAGTAATGTATTATCAGTTGTACACCATATTTACCGTCTGTCTTATTTCTAGCGATCCAGAGACATTCACACTTTTCCTCCCTCAAATCTGAACTCAATAAACAAACCCTGAACTGTTTGAAATTACTTCACCGTTCTGACACGCAAAATATCTCGTACATGTTATCATTGTACCTTTGTGCGTAGTGAATGATAACAGTTCTGGCACCTTCCCCTTTGTTCCGTATCGTCTTCAGTGCTTAAGTTAAATCTAGGCCTGCTCAAGACCAAAAAGAATGGACTCATTATTTAAGAAACACTAAACTTGAATGACCGGATCTTCCATTAGATCTTCCACTGAGACGGAACCATTGACAAGATAATTGCTATTTAAGAGTCGCTTCAACTTTTAGGCCCTCTTCAATTCATTTGACCTGTCTAAACGAGACAGACTGACAGTCTTCGTGGGTCCTATTTTGCTATATTCACACCCAACATGAAGGGTCCTATCGTATTAACTCTTCCCAAGAAACTAATCAGTTGGCTGCTGATTGTCTTGAAAATGAATTCCTGATTTGACAATTTGTCTTTGAAGTGCTTTTCAAAGGATCCCTTGGACGTCTGTGTTGTGACCCACTCAGAGGCATCAGTGCACTGTTTTCATGCGGCACTGAGTTTGTTGTTGTTGTTGCTGTGACAATTCCTTCGAAATAAATGTCATACATTCGGGAGTAAATGTAACACAAAACTGAGAGTGTACAGTAGTGATCATTCTCAGCTCTCGCTGTGTGGTTTTCCTCTCAAATGTCCATTAGAAGTAGCATGAGCGGTAATCATACATCGGTTTGGATCTGAGTAGTTTGCTAAAATGGTGGTTAACCCTGGAGTCGGGCAGAAAAGCTCCTCTATATAGACTCCCTGTGTTTAAGTGTGAATGCCTACACTGAGAGTCCGATTCATCTTTGGCGTCGTAGATCTGGTTTAGGACTGTAAGCCAACTGTGGGCGCTGTGGACTGCTAATGTGCCTTTCCCAGTCATTTGGGTAAAGTGCATTTCCCATCTCTGAAGCGTTATTCTGCAGGAGAAGGCCTCATACCCTTTGTATGAAAACAGCCAAAACACAGCATGCAACACGTCATTTTATAATTCATCATCATGTAACCGTATGTAATTTGTCCATGCACACTGGTGTAGACATGCACAGTCACTGCTACATTACCAAAACATGCATATACACTGTCAACAATGCTAAGAGCTGGCTTAAAATTCACCCACACCTCCCCCTAAAAATAACAGCAGCCTGGCATTTTGCGCCAACATATAAAGCGTCTCACTCATTTGTATGATGTGGGAAAGGGCTCAGCTTAGAGACAAATGATTCCTCGCACCAAGGTGTTTTTTCTTCTGCCCAATTTGCATGGAGCCACATGCTGTTGCTTCAATGCTCCGACAGCAGTTTGGGCACAAATTAATGACACAAGTGAGGCCCCTCCAGACACCGGGAGGTTCAGTGACTCGTCTTTAAACATTCATGTGTTCCCGAAACTATTTTCTCTGTCTAATCTGAGGACGTTAGCAGCAGTGTAAATTATTCAGGTGCAGGCTGTCCGCCAGAGAAAGGGAGGTCAGAGTGTGAAGAAGGACGAGATCAGCCGTGATGGGCATGAGCACATCAACCCACACATACCAACAGGCACACTGAAACATATATGCACACAGTTTCAGCTAAAGACATATATGTATGTGAACACGTATACGTGTGTATGGAGTGCAGTGGGGTTGAGTAATTATATAAATAAATAATGATGTGTTGGGTATCATTTAATTATTTCGAAATTCAAATATTTTGTTTTAAGTATCTAATAATTGAACAATTTATTTAACAATTTTACATATATCATTTTGTTGTTTTACCGCACCTTTAATGATCTCATTCTGTAAAATGTCTCCTTCCAAAAGAACATGATATTGTTCCACATTGTGACACACCGGTTCTCTCGTTAAGAAAATACCGTAAGGGCTTATTTGTATTGTTCATCAACCAAATTCCTCCAACAAATGATAATATAAATCTAAGTTGTATTAAAATGAATGGCTTCTGTGCCTCTCCTGGTTCTAATTTTACAGCCGTCTTTGACTTTACCGCTCTCCGAGTGGACATGGACATTGCAACGATGGACTGATCTTGAGTCAGGATAGTCCATCCGTGGCATTCTAAACTACAACATGTCCTTGAATCATTACACTTGCAATATTGGTCTGACCCCTTTCCACTTATTAATCATTCCATTGGACCAATTATTGTTTCTTGGTCAACATTGGCGTCCCCCTGTTGGTTTATCACTTGCTGGGTGGACAACTTCACAGGTTCCCACACTGTCGTACTGGGAGTGTGCCGTGCATGGCGAGGGGACTGGGGGCTTTCCATCCTGAATGGTTGCTGGCAAGGGTCTGTGTTGCAGTGCTGATAAGAGGAACCTGGGACATCCTTTGCGTTTGAGGAGGCGTTTGTCTTGTCGGCAGGACAAAGGGAGTTATCTTGGGGGTGCTTGTGTTCTCAGAACAGGCTGCAATTAATAAGATAAATGAATCCTCCAAAACATAGACGTCACACTAATGCTATTATACTGTTATAATAAACCTAAATATTCACAAGCTTCGACCTGAAGTTCTTCGTCTTCTCCTTCACTTTCCCTCCTGTGCCCCCCACCTATATAAAAGGAGGAGGCATTTGGAAGCTTTATTTTTCACTGCTTTCTTCATCTTCATCATTTTTAATAGTCCATATATAGCTACTTGTTTTGTATTTTAAACGGCATTTACATTTAATGCGATGGAGTCCTATAACCTCTTCCACTCAAATACAGTTCCCATGTCCAAACAATGTTTTAGTTGTTTCCTAGCACCTGTGAATTCTGGCAAACATGTTGGTTTTCTCTCCTGGTCTGTCGAGTCTTGAAAGCGGTCCACTTAACCTACTCAGAAGCATAGACAATCAGTGCAGTAGGTGGTAAATACGCAACACTTCATTTGCATAATGATTTCATTGGCTGTCACCTGTGCTACCGCTCAGGGAAACGGCGACGTGGTTCACAGCAATCATTGCCATGGTAACTTAATGAATCAGTTCCAATTAACAGGTGGCAGATTTAGCATGACGGAATGCAGTTACAGTTGCGTTTCGTGGATAACCCCCATTGTCATTAACATATTGTGTAAGATAACAAAAACATGACAAAGCTAGAAAGATGGTTAACTAGCTTCCTGATTACTCCTTGCTATAGTGTGCTTTGAAACGGCATTCATTAAGTATAGCTCTATGTGTATTACAGGTTCATTAAGCACGGGTGCAGTGTCATCACTCAGATTCATTGTCACTGTATGAGGCCACTTAAAACATAACCAAAATGTTGTCTACATCGTGTAAACTGTTTGTTTTTAACAGTTAAAGAGAGAAGACAAATGTGTACATGTGAAATATATGGGGTTACGCCGTCAAACTGTGATAGAGCTTTGATTCGTCTGTAGAGTATTTTCACATCATTAAAACCAACCCATATTTTACGAGAGTTTTTGTGAGAATTATTTGTAAATTCCTAATCCACAATAAAATATCGTTTTAGTGGTCTCCTGTTTCTGATTTGTTGTCTGCTTTTTAGGAGCCTGTTAGGCTTTTGCTTGAACGTATACTCCTGTGAATAGGAGAATATTTTTGGTTCATTTGAATTAGCTGAAAGTATAAGCACAGTCTGCTTGCATTACATTAAGCTACGTTAACCCACGAATAATCGCCTCGCTGCTTAAATGAGGTTTAATCTACTTTAATGCCATCAATCCCTAGGTTGCAAACCGTGCCAGAGGGATCCCCAGTTTGCATCTATTAATCTGATCATTAGCAGCTAACATCGCTACTTTACATAAAACTGATTTTTATTCGCTGATATGTAATGCTGATCAGGCTCTTCACTCTTTCCCATGGCTAACCTGCTCTACATTTCTGTTGTCTCTCTGGTGTGGCTCTGGTATAATTACTGTACATTTCAAGTTGACTTACAGGATCTAGATATGCATTGTTGCTGTGTTACAGCAGGAGACAGGAAATAGGTTTTTGTCTTTGAGGAAATGTTTCCGCCGAAGAACATTAGTACAGTGCACGATTCTGTAAACCCAAGCTGAATCACTGAAACAATTGTTTCGGTTGTGTGCTTTTCCTGAGACACTGTTAATATCAAACATGGCCCTGCAGACTTGTGAATGTGTATTGGAAATTGCATTGCTCTGTACAGTGTGACATAAATATGGATTTCTTTCTCCCTATGGTAATGATATTAACCAGCTCAGCGAGTCATTATTATTGATTCATTAATAGATACATTTAATGTGATTAATTCAATGTAATTAAGTTAATGATTCCATTTTATTATTCTGTTTTTAATCAATGCATAAATGAATTTATAAATTAACTTTAAAAAAAGTGTAATCTAATAACATTTTATAAAAATCAATAATAATTGATTCATTAACTGGATGAATCTGTAATGACTACAGTGGCACAATAAAACCTCCATACATAATGCTGGTTTTCATCACTCACCACAAGAGATATATTTTGGTCATTGACGAATGTTGTGCCTGAGGGATTTATGTTTTAGCCATGTTATCAATGTAGCAGCAATCTGTTGCCACCTAATCTAGACCCTCTCTAGATTAACAGTACTGTGTGTGTGTGTATGTGTGTGTTTGTGTGTGTGTGTATGTGTGTGCGTACTTTGTTGCTAATTACTTTGTTGGATTGCACTAAAGCAGCAAATGTTATTATCTTTTAACTTCATCCACGTTATCCTAGTAATAGCCCAGTACGTCATTTACATTACAAAGCTTTGAGAAGACAAAATTGTAAATAACAAAGCAGTGTATGGTATGTAATTACTCTTTATGTTGCATAGCTCAATGAAGATGTACCAGGAAGGACTGACATCTGAAAATGAAACTGAGATGAAAATATGCAGTGAAAAAAAAGGTCTCTCCAGACCACCCAACTCTTTAATAGCGGGTTAGAGACAGTACTGCACTGTGGCGGTGCCATTTAACCAAGGCATTCAGCACAGGTCTAATGTTAACCGACTGGGGTGAGGATGGAACTGCAGGTGGCCTGCAAGGTTTTTTTTTCACAAGAATGTGCTAGTGAAAGAAGTTCATTCCTAAATCTAAAGATTGAAACATGGCCATTCCAACACAGTTCTCCAACAATGTATTTTGTATTGATATGTAGCTACCCGAATACTTCTGACACATTATACCTGGCCCTAACAAAAACTACTGAAAAACGGAAACTAAATATATATCAACTAAAACTAGCAAACTCACTCTGAAAACTAACTAAAGCTAAACTACAATGAAATGTTTAATGTCAGGGTATTTACCTAAGTCTTTGGTTAGTGGCCTGTCAGTTCTTTGGATTGTTTGGCCAGTATACCGTGATAGGATCAGGGACAGGTCCATATTTTGGCATGTTGCTTCATAATAACACGGTGGCTGCTTGATATTGAATCCCACAACGTGTTTGGGAGTATAAGATTGCTGGTTCCAATTGTTCAGTTTGGATAATTTGGGTGGGAGGAGTGAAAACATGACATTTTTCCCTCCCTCAAAAACGACCAATGAGCAAGGCATTTATCCCCATCTGCTCCTGCTGGTTCAGTGGCTGTACTGCACACCTGTAAAAGTCATGGATTCTTTTTTGTCAGCTTGTCTTGTTAAAGACGGGCTAAAAATTAAATTACATTAGATTAAATCAAATTAAATTGAATATGCCACGGCATTTACCATATTTGTTCACAGCTGGGTTCTCCATGACATAAATCACAAATGGTCTCCCCTGGGCATCTACTGTAGGTGTAGAATAGGACTTTGACTCTGTTGTGTCCCCAACAGAACAGAGATGCTTTAGGTGCGACAAACGACAGAAACTGACAGCTGAACGTGGCTCTTCCTTAACCTACCATCTCAAACTGTGTCCGCATTCTGGGTTCACCTGGCATTGAACATGGGCGCACATCCAGTCAAGGCCTGTTCATCCAGATACAACCAATCACAGTACACTTTCAAAGCTAGCGCACAACAATATTCTAACACTGGTTTTATTTCATATACTACAGATTCCAAAGGGAAACCATAAGGCATCGAGTCAAGCATCTCGCTTTCACCACGAACACTGAATTTGTTCCCACCAACAGGAGGCCCTTTCAGATTTCCAAGCCTTGATCCTTCAGTCGTTCCATTAGACCTGGCTGGGGACACACAACTTCATTAGGGCTGCTGCTTTGAGCAATGGCACTATGTAAAATCAATACGGAAGACAAGGCCTGCCAAATTGGCCCTTTTTCGGCTTATACAGCTCTTGGTCTCTTCTAAAATGGGCAGCATGAAAACAGATTGGAAGATTTCTGATTAGCTGCTCTGTGGTTTGCTAATTTATTTGTTTTGATTTAGCGGATGATGAAATGCGATTTATGCGTAAATTAATTTGGAGCACTGATGCGCTGCCAAGTGCAGCTCTATTGATTGATTATTGGAGGACCGCTCCATTGACAATGTAATGTCTAAGAGGATAGAATGTCTTATTTTAATGTAAATGTTATACTGCTAGTTTGTAATCAGTAACTAGACACTTTTCCATCTTTTCCAATTCATTTTGTCTGCATCGGTCTCTTTTCCATTGTTTGTACTGCACCTACTATTTAGCTAGCTTTCACAGTAAAGGGAAAATCCACCAAGCTATTGGTAATGTACCTTGTATTTCTGGGCCCATTTTGTTGTTTGTTTGGTGGTGTATTTTTATTATTCCTGCAGGTAACTTGCGAAACATACATTTTTGTTTGATAGCAGAACATTTTTAGCTTAAATATCAATGGTAAATGGCAAGACTCACCATTTTGCTCAACAATCATACAGGGAGAAATAAATGGTAGACACTGACAGCAGCCTCAATAGACAAAAGACATTGTTTGTTTTGAGTAAGGGACTAACTCACTTTTTCTTGACTGGAAAAGCGCTTGAGACCTTTCTGCAACATTGACAGTTTCTCAATCTTCCAAACGCAGCACTGTAAAACTGGTGGATATAACTCATTATATCAAATATTTCCCAAACTCCCACTTGAAAACACAGACCAGGTTCAAGCAAATCAACAAAAGTGTGAATACATGTTTATACCCTCGGCACACCCACGCACAACGGAAGTTGTGTTACACGACTCCCCGGTGTTTGTGGCGTGCACAAAGTTCCTTGTAGGAGTGCTAGAGAAACGTTTTTCTTCTTCTCCTTTTGCTCGCTACAAGATGATCACAGCTGAAATAATTAACAATATGCAGTGGATGTGTTTGAAAACAGGAAGACAAGCCATTTCTTATAGTAGCCTACTTACAGCTACTAAACAGCCTTTCACTTCCATAGCAAGTTCAGTGTATCCATGGAAGAGAATGAAGTACCTTCATCAAACCATATCAGCAGCAGTTCAGTTCGCCACGTCTTGCTCAAAGTGTGCATTTGCTTCCCCCCCCTCATTTTGATTAGAACAGACCATCACGATAGCACAGCTGAATGTCAACGAACAGGGGGAAAACGTGTTCCCATGTTCCTTAGCAGATCAGCCACGTAACAAGGTGCTGTGACTCATTTCCACCTCGCTGGCATTAACGAGCAGTGCCCTTTCTGCTGGCGAGCGGTGTGGGAGCGGGCGGGCTGGCTTAACAGTGTGATGAGACGGAGCGAGCGAGAAGGCTCCTGCTGCTCTCGTGAAAAGAGAAGTCAAGAGTGGAATATATTCACAGGCGCGGTTCTGCTCAGATAATAATTGCCCCGATAAAACTCATTCTCGCCGACTTTTCTTACCTGTTTAACTGAGGCTACGTCCACACTAATACGTTTCATTCAAGCGGTTACTTGAAGATGGATAACGAATTACAGGCCTTGCTGACCTTGTTGTCTATGTCAGCAGCTGTTGCGCAGTTAAATTCTGCATTGTTTAATGCTACTACTGCCTACATGCGCAGGAGAGAAGCTATTATTTGAGCAATTTGCGACAATTCCCGTGTCCAGCAGCGTTATAAGCCCCACATGAAGCGCTGGTTTTGGGTGAGGCCGGGAAGAACCAGTGCCTGGTGGGATAATTTTAGCAACAACAAAAAGGAGGGCGCCTGTGGATGTACTTACAAAGGTAGCATGCACGTTGTATTTCCTGAGTGACGAGGGAAGACTCCGGAAAACCTCTAATGCATTTGGACTATCCCGAACAAGTTGTGCACACGTACCATCTTATTTTCTTTGAGAATGTATAAAAGTACACATTCCTCTACCGTAGTCGTTTGAAACACCCTGCTCATATGTCAATGCCCCAGATAATATAATACTTCCATGCCCCAGACTAGTGGCTTTGCTTCCCCTTGTGGATACATTGGGTATTACCTCTGTCAAGGCCCTAGGAAGCTGCTGGCAGTGCATGTAGGTACTTTGTAAGCAGACAGCTTGCATACGTTGAGACCTTGCTTTAGCATATGCGTTCCTTGCATTTAATATGTTACGGGCCTTACTGTACTCTACTGAAATCTACTCTAATCTACTCTAATCTACTCTAATCTACTCTAATCTACACTCTAATCTACTCTACTCTAGCGATTATAAACGTAAACCTCTGCCATGGCAAATGTCCTTGCAATCATTTAGCAGAGAAAGTGCTTTACTTAGAAAGCTGTCAGATTATCATTAGAACAAGATTACAATCTTAACAACAATAGTGAATTCACGAGTGAAACCATAGCATGTCTCCCCCACTGAGCTTCCATTGTCTCTCTGAGAAAACCATCCTTGCTACGCGTGTAATAGTCCGAGACACCTCTCTTGTAATGGTTTGGGTCCTAACCGAATTCTCTTCCAGGTGAAAATGTCAGGGTTAGAGATATGGAGAAATGGGTAGATCTAGAGCGATGAAACACTGAAGGTTATCCCTGATCACTACAAGCTGTAATCTCATTATCACTGTCACTTCAGGATGAAGTTGGGGGAAAGGAAGGGAGTGAGGGATTCGGAGCCACCACTTGGTTCTCAGCAGGTGCATGATCAGTGATACCATATTGTTGGTTACACAGTTGAAAACAAACCCTGATTTTTCTTCATCCTCATTACCATCACTCATTTACTGAGTGCAATCAGATTGATTTAGCCGACTTGGTGTTATTTTTGTGGCAACAGAAGTGATTAGGATCCTTGCATACGTACACACACACGACCCCATACACACTCACTAGGAGCTTTGGGCTGGAGGCAAAGCTAATCAGCAGCGCATAAGAAAGTAATTAGCTACAACGGCACATCGCAGGCAAGAAGAATGAGTTTGAGGAGAAAATGTCAACGTAATATTGACAGTTTTAGGTGAAGACATTTAGAATACGACACTGGTTCTGTTGCGCAATGCCACCAGTGTGTTAAATAAAAAGCCAACAGCTACTGGACAATATCTGTCTTTGAATATATGAGAATATCTCCACCTTTCTCTGAATATTGTGCTTGTTGGAATCTGATATGGATTTCCTGTCTTTTGTTATTTTCACTTATCCTCACTAGTATTACTATAGGGAGTGGGCCAAGGAAGTCATTGAAACATTGCTGTGAATTACCACAACTTAACTTTAAGTAGACTCTGAATAATAAATGATACGTCCAATTGAACAATGCGTCACAGCAATGACCAACCAACACGGTTAAACACCAGCCACGTATTTGATTGACACAGCCGTATTATTATATAAATAAATAAATGACCCTATAGATATAACATTATTACTAATTTTTGTATTTATTCATGGTCACTGTTTATTTGTATATTTATGTCCAGATTTCTGTGCATTTTGTAACATGTATTTATTTTTGTATTTATTAACAGATTTATTTGTGTAATAGTTTATTTCTAATTATGGACGATTCTCTCCTCCATAATACCTGTCACTGCATATAAGCAGAACATGCATCTGTAATATCTGTAATTGTCCACTCACGCCATGTTTGTAGGCAGCACAACTGACTGTGTTGACAATGCTATCAGCGCCTGTCAGCTGGTTATTGAGTTGCAAAGTCAGCATGATTTGGTGAGCATGGGGAAATCTAATTAGCCGCCATCATTGGCGATGGAGCCTGATTGACACTGATGCACGTTGACGTTTTTTCCTCCTATGATTCTCAGACTCATTTCGTTTTCATTTCTTTCATCCATCACTTTCATGTTCATCCTCTTAACCATGATTCTAAAGTGTTAGACAGATAGTTATAGCTATACTGAATTTAACCACAGGCTAAAAGTGGAGGCGTATCCGCTGACAACTGTATAGTTGGGGTTACGGTTGCCCAGACAGATGCACGATTTGGGTTTGTTCCGTTTGCGTTTTTGGATAGTGAAACAAATAGCACATGGAACCTTCTATTTTACACTTCTTCAAACTATTGTCATTTTGCTGAAAACTGGTTCAAATCACCAATGAAATGTCATGAAATGAAATGGTGCCAAACAGCCACTTCTGTTTGCTTCCAAAATTAAACTCCATTGACCATTGCTATGTGTCCAAAGATGAGAATATTGTCATACTAAATGAGAGAATAAGGTAGTCCAACAAGTGAAAAAGAGACCACACTAAATTACAGCTGGACCATGCCAATAAACATTCTGCCTTGAGAGCGAGTACATCCCAGCTTCTGCTAGCAGAAAAAAGACAGGTAATATATAGCAAAGATAGCAAAACGAGGGGAATTAAATTAGAATTTCATCAATAGCAATCCATAGCTGTCCCTGACTTTAAAAAATTGCATTTATTCACGTGAAAAAAATCAGAAAATATTGGTGTATTTACCAGTGTATAGTAAATATAGATCACTGTCCACACAGAGCGCACATAAATCTACATGGTTGACACCGGCAGCAAGACTGTCAGGTTATTTCTCCAGCCCAAGTCTCTTACAATTAGCATCCCAGCTATAACTTTGCTCTGCTGCCTCATTTTTCATTTTCTAAGTGTGAAATCCATTCCCTAAATCTTTTAGGGGGGATTTTGTTTTCTCACCGCCTATGGGACTATATTTTTGTCGTTTTGTGTTCCATTTGGATTTTAGTGCTCAGGTTTGCCTATGATGTTGTCTGGGGACTGTTAATATCATTGGTATGAACTATTCATTGGAGGCATGATATTTCAAATGGGATATCTGAATGTTACTAGAGCTCACAGCATGATATACTGGTAGGCAACGTAAACAATTAAAAGGCGCAGGTGAAAGTGGGTCTGATGTTGGGTATTCTGCATTCATGAAACGAGTTACATGTCATATATGTATAGACACACACATATATGTACAACCTTTAAGCTTTTCTAAGCTTCTAATACAATGCCGTACACTTTCCAAACAGTATTTAGTGTTTGAGAAGCTCTGGCTCCTAAAGCGTATGTAAGGGCCTGAAGTCTGCAGTAGCCACAGTTAAGACCCTGTGGCTTCCAACAATCAATCTTTTGAGTTTGACAGTGCCGTGTTTTCCATTTACCCCCAGTGGTTTAAAGGTTATTCATGTTACTACAGGTGTAATAAACAAGGGCGAGATTTAAAATGGAGGTGGTCCATAATGAAGTCCGGGTATGATGACTAATGTGTACTTCACTCACACTCGTTTATGTCTGCAAATATTTAGGATGTATTCTGCCAGAATTATCTTATCTAGACATACAGTATATGTAAAGCCATCTGAGTAAAATATGAATTTATTGATGTAGGATTCATGCCTAGCTAATATTCATTGTGCACCATAGTGTGTGTGTCAGTGTCCTCCTGCAGGGTGGAGAAATGGGAGCATCCATTCATGGCTGGTTGGCCAGGACAGTCAGATTGATCCCAATGGGAGTAATCTATTTTTTCCCCCAGACACTTATTTTGGGTTCTGTTGGAGAGACCTGTTCCAGCCATCTCTATCAAAGCACACTCCTCTAAACCTCTTGCTCTTGTAGGAAGCTTGCAGAAGTAGACATGTCACACCCAGAGCACAGGAGGTACAGTCTCTCTCTCTCTCTCTCTCTCTCTCTCTCTCTCTCTCTCTCTCACTCACTCTCACACTTTATTACATTGTGCCTCAGTGTAAGACCCTAATCCATCTTTTCTACTATGGCTGAGCGAGAGGGTTTGGCTTCAAGGCAATTCCTCCTGTACAGACAAAGCTCTGCATAGGGTGTGTCATATACTGTGTGTGTGTGTGTGTGTATTTGTCGCTATTAGCATTTGCAATGATTTGAGCTCAATCATCCTGACTGTAGCTGACAGGATTAAGGTTGTCGAGGCAGATGTCAGCAACAAACCCCACAAAAGGAAGTGTCCTCTTTTCTTAACATGAAACCATTTTTCTAAAATCCAGCTGCAATATCCCTACGCAGCAGTGGGAGGGCCCATGAAACACGCGGCATCATGGCTTTTGCACACGTATCACCGAACAGAGTGCATCCCCAGATAAAGAAAGAAGAGACAGATTTGTTTTCCGAGCAAGAGGAGAAGCAGGGAGACGGGCAACAGCGATGTCATTGGTGTTCAGATTGAACCCTGTGCACATTATAGCAGTATAGTATAAAATCATCTTGAGTATAACACCATGTCATATATTAGCCATTTCTATCATATGTGTACGCATGTGTATGGAAAGTGCAACTACTACTGTGAACATGACCACTTTCCATGTAGTGGAGTGGATTTGACCAACAACAAGCTAACAACATGGTGCAGTTTTGGTGAGTATGAGTATTTCTCTACCTTTTGATCAAGGAGAGACCAAGATTACTTAAGGAAAGCACACCTCATGAATAAGGTGTACAAAAAATAAGTAAACTTTTGCCACAACCTTTGCAAATGTCCAGAATTGGTGTAAACAACGTTTTTCACCCCCATAGTCTTTCACCCTACAATCACATCTATTAATGGCACTGGCTTCTCCTGCGAGACTGGGCAGCTAGTCTAATGGAAAGCCTCCCTCTCACCCTCTGATATTCAAATGACTAAATATAATGCTGCGGTTATTTACAAAGCTGAAGCACTAAAGTAGATAAAGGTCTCTATTCTCAGCTATCTGTCTACAGCACCATTACAGCTCTATTAAAGGAAAATGCAGGGAAATAGAGATTAATAGAGGTGGATATGGCGGCAAGGATCTCATAAGCAAAACGAGCAAAACATGAGCACCATTACATGCTTGTGCAAAGAACAGGTGTTTTCCCCTGGTCAGGGTACAATTGGTTTAAGAAAATATTACTTGCCCCAGTGATTTTTCCCTTAAATATAATTGAAAGAAAAGACACACAAGGAAAATTGAATTTAAGTATATTAACCATTGCTTTATACAATTATCATTTGGCATTTTGTATACAACGGTAATACTATTATGTACTCCAGATCCCCCTCAGCTCAGCAGAGCATTACAGGTTTTTAAATCCATTTCAGATTCAAATCCACTCAGATGTTGCTACTTGATCTGAAGCAAGATTTACAAATAGAAAAAAATAAGGTAATGTCTTTCTCTAGATCCCGTAACATGCAAATAATCTGCATAACTAATCTGAGAGGATCACGATTAACAAAGTCACGCTTTGTATGTCTCTGGACGCCTGAGTCTAAGATAAACTGTATTTTAAAGCCCAGGCAGATGAAATTAGAGAAGTAAATTTGACATATAAATCCTTATTTACCTATTGCCAGAAGGAAGAGGATTATCCAGGTGACGCTCGGTCCTGTCATGGGCTACAGTGATGCAATCTGCCACACCCGCTAAAATCCTTTACATCTCTGGTAAAGATTAGTCAAAAAGGCTGTTAAAGTAATATATATAAGTAATATATATATATTTATATATATATTTATATTGTCAGGGTACCAAACAGCACAGTTGAGCTTAATTATGTTTTCATTGGCACAAATTCTAAAGAGGCATATAAATCACCTCAGTGACAAGTAGGGCCTCTAGTGTATTTTCTATCTCTCTCCCACCATCTTTCTTTATTACAGTTTGATAATCAAGTTGTGTCCTCTCAAGGCACAGTTCACAGGATGACAGAGATAGCAGCCAACAGCCATTGTTGAAGTCCAATGATTAATATAGTCACAGATGCCTTTGGTGATTCAGGAAGATACTGGGTTGGATTGGTCACTCAAGCTAAATGTTCAGTCAGTTATATTCATTACAAGCTTAGTAATCCCATTGTACAATACAAATAAATACAGTTATAGCCAACTAGTTATCATTCAATTTACACATCACCACTACACAATACACATGTACTGTAGTTAATCGCTCTGGAACAGTGTGACAGCAGCTGATATACAAATCTACTCCCACAGTGCATGATATTAGTTTCAGCCATACATTTACCATGTAACACTCACCTGGTGGGTGCAAGCACAGTCTGTTCCCCGTACTCGTATTCACACTCCAACGCTGTGGCCTTCATCAGGGAGTAGCACGCCAAACTGGTAACCATCTGGTAACAAGCCCATTTTTTAACCCACGTCTCCACCGCCATTAAAGGTACACAATGTGCGATTTGTGTAAAATAGCACTCCCTGCGGGTGCAAAGATGAATGACGAATCCAAATCAAAACAACGTCAGAACCTTTCTTCACGCCCAGAGTGAAATAAACGCAATCAACTCTCAAAACGGTTCAGCTTTGATTGCGATATCTGCTAACAACACAAGTCAGTTAGGAGCAGTGTATTCATGATTGAGCCTGCAGAAATGACTCCTGGCCATGTGGCATATGACTCCTGCAATATCGTTACTAGAAACATGGTGCAAAGTGGAACACAGCTAGAAGTGAACCACGGTAATGGCTGTGGATCTACGCCGGTTACACCCTGGGGCTCGTGAGCTATAGATTCTTATCATCGAGGCTAATCGTCTCGCTGTGGCACATCAAAACAGACCACGTAAACCAGTTATAGATGTCCTTTAGCAAGTATTTTGGCAAAAGGCCAGATCATCATCATAAGTAGTAGAGCTGATGGGCGATTAATGTTCTCACTCCCCATGTGTTAGGTAACTCCGCTCTGTACATACATTTACAGAGCAGAATACAGAGAACAACGTACGCGATTGACTTGAATGGGCGCATTTTGAAGACGTTGATTGGCAATTCTGTGGCGCTGACGTGTTGAAAAATACTGTGCAGTGGAGCAAATAGGCGGAGAGAGGTGAAGCTGAGTTGGCAGACGCTTGGCCCGCGCTGCGTTCAGGTACACTGGTGTCGGCGGGGTTTAGAAGTATACTGAAACCGGCGCGTAGAGGGCAAAAGAGCCCATGTGGCTTCTGGTTTAAAGAGTAAATCAACACTAAATGGGGCAGGAAATTTGCCGCTGCGCTGCTCTTTAAGGGTTGAAACTTTCAAGCATGTTTTCCACCAGTTGTCTAAGGCAACTCGTAGGACACATAGGGTGTGCTATGCAAATCTCATGAATCGTATTCCACCATGGGCTCCTGGTAACACCCGGCCCAATTGTATAAGAGTATACCTTGAACACAATTTCCCATGCTGCCAGGTTTGTTTGCCATTTCTATGCGTGTGTGCGCGTGTACACACACATAGAAAGAGAGTAAGAGCGAAAATACATCTCTGAAGATGAAGAGGAACAAGTCCCCTTCAACAGCATCCCCCCCCCCCCCTTTTTTTTTTTCCCCCCCCCCCCCCCCCCTTTTCCCCCCC
>OMOT01058338.1:1884-12287 GCA_900312575.1 Acanthochaenus luetkenii | reverse complement strand
TTTGGCGGGACGCTGCCGGCTGCCTACAGGGAACCGAGACACATTGAAGACAGATGTAGTCGTTTTCCTATAGACACTGGAATTTGGTAGATGTATAGGAGAGAGACAAGAGAGAGAAATAGGGAGGGACAGCGAGAGAAAGATGGACGAAGGAAAGAGAAAGGGAGAGCGAGAGGGAGAGAGGGAGAGAGAGAGAGAGAGAGAGAGAGAGAGAGAGAGAGAGAGAAGGAGAGAGAGAGAGAGAGAGAGAGAGAGAGAGAGATCATAGGCCAGGTTATGTTTGCTGAAACGAGACAGGGGATAGCAGGTGAAATAAATCATTCCCACTGTATGGTAAAATATTCCATAATCTATACTCACAAGTTGTTTGAATTTCCCATCTCTCTTTGCAACCAGTATCAATATCACTGGCCCCACTGGTGGCAGCACACAGTGCCAAGCGAACAGGCAACAGTGAAAGTGATCGATTCAGACAGTCTGCCTTTAGCCTCTGGCCTCTCCTGCAGCTCTGTCTCTCCGCTGCCTGTCTGTCTTTCTCCGCCTGCCTGTCTTTCCGCAGCCTGTCTGTGCGGACCGGGCTATTCCGACGTCTCTGTCGCGCTCCGCCATAAAGGGGCCTCGGTAATGGCCCCTGTCACACACAAAGGTATTAAGGCCTAAAGCCCCTCTCTCCCCTGACGCCACTGGCAGCTGGGCCAGGGGAATAATTCGATTTGGTATTTTATGCCGGAAAAGAGCCTTTTCTTCCCGAGCCACATTTGCGCTCGGCCTCTCCTCGGCCTCTCCTGAAAGACTCCACATGACATTAACACGTTTTCAGAAGAGCATTACGGCCTGAAAAGAGATTTGTCTAGACAAAGACCTGGTTTATTTGTAGTTAAAGCTTCATTTCCTGCCCGTTCCTTCTCCTGCACTCTTCTCCCCCTCCACCTTTACACCCTCCTCCTCCTCCCCGCGTGACTCCTGCGCGGTGCACAATGGTTGGCGCCCTGACAGGTAAGAGGATTTCAATTAGTTTACCTCGGGAACGGGCCCCCGCCAAACATGATTAATGAAAGCAATTAGTCTCTGTCATGTCTTCGGCGCGCTCCTTCTTAAATCACGACGCGGAGAGCAAATTACATCACCCCCGATCCTCTCTCTCGGCCTCTTTATGAGCTCGCCACGTCTCCGCGAAGAGAGCGACGGAAAAAAGAGGGAAGAAAAGAGGAGAGAAATCAACCCCAGCTGATGCCCATGTCTGTGTTTTCTTTCATTTTCTGAAAGTGTGCGCCATGAAGCAATGGTCGCTTCCAAACAGTTTGTTTTCCCGGGTTTTTCTCTCACCGAGACTAAAGGTTTGGGACATTGTGGCTCAAAAATGAAGAATTAGTTTAGAGTGAGAGGGAACATTTACGCATGATGACAAATGTTCTGTGTGTGTGTGTGTGTGTGTGTGTGTGTGTGTGGTTCAAATAAAAGGGAATTTACCGAGCCACAGATAATGTTTTGCTAGCTGCAGGGTGGGTGGAGGGAGGGAAGCAGCCCCACCTGCTTCCTCTTCTCCCAATGTTCTCTCTTTCTTCTTACATCTCTCCACCGCTCTCCTCTCTTCTCTCTCTTCATTCATATATCTCTTGTCCAGATCTCTCCATCTCTCATTATATCATTACACTCATCATGACACACACGGCCCACGGCATTTGATTTTCTATCCACAGGCCGTGTCCCGCTGCGTCGTGTCAAGATTTGGGGCGAGGTCCTTTATTTCATCCCTTTATCGTCATCAATTATTCCGTAGTGAGTTGACATGGGGATCCGCTTTCTAGAAGCGTTGCTTAATTCACGTGCGTGCAAGTTTCTCCATTGACGTGTGACTCAATGTTCCTGCGTCTGTCCTTTGTTTACCAAACACCGTTCCACATTTTCGAGGAAACTTGGCTGTTGTGTTGTTTTTGTCAGCGTTGGCAGCGAGAGGACTAAACAAGGAAGTGCAAAGTCGGCAGTCACGTTTGTTGATGTGTGCAATGAAGGTTTACCGCGATGGCGTCCCACGCAAACGCCGCCGTTCCTGCCGCGCACTTTGACTCAAACACTACTTACTCAGGAACAGCTACAGTGCAATAGATATTCCAAGTACGGCATCGCACCCGTTGAGCCCTGCAGCACATCCAGTGCGGAGGTACAATGTGTATGATGTGAAAGAATAGAAAACAACGGGGAGTGTGTGTGCCGGCTCTTCTTTGGCTTGACGGTTTCATTAGCGCGTCATCATTCCTTTCAGACGGTTTGTTTTGCTTTAATCATTAGTGCTTCTTTTTTTTAACTTTTGCTCACCTTTAAAACACATTTCTTAATAAACTCCATAGAATTGTTTCATCTGGCAGACGGATAATCTACTAAGCCCTATGTTGGCTTGCCTCTGGGCTTTGGAAAGGTGTGCTGGGGATGACAGGGCTTGCATATTTTGATGTGATCCTATTTCTTCATTTCCTGCATTGGCTGGGAACAGGGGAGCAGCACAGGCTGCAGCTAGGGCCGACATTCTCTCTCTCTCTTCCTCTCCCTCTCTTCCTCTCCCTCTCCCTCTCTCTCCGTCTGTCAGATGGAGGATACCCAGTTGACAGGCTCATTCCTTGTGGAAATGGGATGATTGGAAGTCTTTGGCCTCCACCCTGGCCTGTCACACAGAGGCCGAGTCCACCTTCTAACGCCGGTGCTTTTCAGACTGAGGCACATTCCTAAGTGTGTGTCCGTGTGTGTGTGTGTGACCGTGTGTGACCGTGTGTGTGTGTGTGTGTCTGCACAGCATGTTTGCATGTCTATCTCTCCAGCAGTGCACTCATGTGCCAAGACTTGTGAGCAACCTGCTCCTTCCTGTAAAGTTTTAAATGGAAGCTGCCTTGTCAAGCTGTCATGTCTCAGGACAGTAATACCTGGGGCCTATAGGTCCTCGCCCCACCAGCCAGCCAAAATCACCCAACACACACACACACACACACACACTCCGCTATCTTTCTCTCATTCTCCCTATCTCTCTGTCTGTCAGTCAGTCTCTCTCTCTCTCTCTCTCTCTCTCTCTCGTTGTCTAAGGTTTTCTTGTCGCTGAGCCAAACTCGAACTGTTCAAAGCTCTGTCAGCCTGTAACACTTTGATATTTTTCCCAGGCTTCAAAAGAGCACGACAACAATAGGCTTGTGACTGCAGGGCACGCCGAGCCGGCCAAGGCTATATTAGTTATCACGTATTCTTTATGTCGCTGGCACGGCTCGGAGACTTTTACTGGGTGGAGGAGGGTGTTTAGGAAGGAAGCAGACTTGTTAGCGGTTTCTCAGGCGGCTTGTTCGATGCCCCGGGATATTTTGGGGGTTTGCACAGATTTTCCAACGCCGGTACAGGTAAATGTCAGGGCGTGCATCAGTGCCAAGCCTTAAAATGGTGGCGTGTCTCCTCCGTGTTAATAGCTATGTTGAGGTTTCTGTAATTGACATGGTCTTAACACGCCCTATTGTTACACATTGTAAAACACGTCGCCACACAGCCCGCTCTCTAGTTGAGGGTCTGATGATTAAGCCCGTTAAGGAGACACCGCATCAGATCATTTGTAACAGATTTAACCTTGGCACTGCTTCAGTGCATTTGTAAGATATCGGTGCCACAAAGACGTTTACCTTTTAATTCTCTTTCAACCATCCACCTTCTATTAAACCCTAATCTTCGGAGGAAACTGTCACTCCAGGGCAAAATGCTGCCCAGCATTAGCATTTTGAACGCACGAATATAGCTATCGCGGCGTCAGAATGTGAACCTAATCTAGGTGGCGTGTTGTGTGTGCCAGGCACGCCCAAACTCTGATTTATCGTAGATCTTGGCATCTCTCCACCGTTGATGAAAAATATATGAACGCACGAAACCGTCACAACATATTCATTCAATTTAAAGTTGATGAATCTTCTAAAATACTTAAGGAATTTGAATTGACCCCCACAACAACAACAATTAGGAAAAAAAATATTTTTTTGTACATTATCTAGGGTGAGTATTTGACCTAATTTCAAATTGTTCATATACGGCATTACACAAGCTTAAGACATCGTAGCATTCCGTCTGTTATTCAATTACTTGAAATGTAATTCTGCCAAGGGAACCAGCACTTAACAACAATACGCCATAGATTGCGTTACACTTTCTAGTGTTTTACTCCGCATAACATTAGTTCACTTTTCACACAACAGTGATCCAATTTCTGTGTTCCTCTGTAACAAGTATTGTTTAGTGTGGAGGTTGCCAGCAGCAGGTTAGCACCTACTCAGCCCTGCTAACATGATATGCATTCACCTCCACGGGGGATATGCTCCGCACAGGCTATTTATGGATGCTGAGTAAAATGACACTTCACCCTCAAACACCTCTGTCTGGAAAAAAAAGACCATTCTCACATGTTACATCGACCTGGACAGATTGGGACAAGCGATGGACAAAGCAGGAGTCGTGCAGTGGTCCATGCTTGAGGTGGCGAACCTGGTGCTCTCTGCTCTGACCAGGATAAACACGCAATTTGTATTTGACGATGAGAAAAACAAGGAGATGATTTTGGCGACATCTTTGGTGCTGTGGCGTTTCTACTTCCAAGGGATCACTTGGCAATCCAAAAGTTTGGCCGGTACTCGGATGACTTTTTCCATCACTTCCTGTGCACTAGAGGGTTTTCCCCGGGAGTTTAGAACAGCAAATTATAAAACCTTTTATGAACTTGACACGGGTTGAATCACGATTGTGTTACATCAATCGGTGATGCAGAGTTGCAAAACAGACATTTACTTGTATAGAAATGTCGTGAATTATTACTTCTAACTAGTTTAGTCCCTTGTCCACTCACCTATGTAGTGACTAAACTGAATGTACATTTGTACCTTCACCAGGTGGAACAATGTGTGGAAATAGTTCTGCGCTCCGGCCCTGACAGGAGCCATTGTTTTGACTGAGTCTCATTTCAACTCTGCGGGATTTCCTCCGATATCCCAGAGTTCCAGTTGGACGGGGAGAGAGCAGCCTAACAAGTTCGCCTTCTCAGCCTGAAACGAGACGCTCACTCACTCTTGCAGAAAATGGCACCTTCCGCTGGGACTGGGGAGGTTTGGCCCGGGCTTCAGACGCAGCCTGCTGGCGGTAGCAGCCAGCCAGTCCCCAGCTCCTCTTCCCCAGCAGCTGGGAACAGTGGGAGTTATGGGCTGTGATTACTGGCCCGGGACAGAGCCGAGTTGAGCTCAGACTAGCTGCTTTTCACTCACCCACCAGGAGATCTGTTTTTACACGTTTCAGAACGTGACAGGAAATGGGTAGCAAATGGGCTATGATGTCCTTCATCAAAATAAAAGAAAACCAAATGTAAAGAATTTGAAATGTTTTCCCAAAGTAAATATATCACATAATTACAATCTTCCCCGTGTTTCAAGCTCGAGAATACAGACATATTATAGATATATAGAAAGATATAAACCAGCAGCAGCGTGTAAATGTATTTGAACACACAAGAGAGACAATCTATATTTGTCAGATATCAGATATCAAATATCTAATCTGCATTTATGTACAGGACACAGTGGAGACAGTATTTACATAATAGCTGGCCTTCACACACATTACCATAAAATCAGGTGTACAGGCTGCAGGAAACAATATACCTCTGCATCTTTTCCTGACAATAGATCACTATTGTCCTTTAGGGTCATAACTCTCCCTTTTCCCATCTTTCTTTGTCTAATACCTTTTGTCCTGCGTTTGACAAGTGAAGGAAGAAAAGGTGTGGGTGTTTTGTTATTAAAGAACACGTCCGTGTGTTTCTGCCCATTTCCTCCCTTGTCGTTCTGCCCCTCTGCCAATGGAGCATCTCTGGTTCTCGTCATACACTCGTATTTCAAACAAGCAAAAGTAATAGAGAAAAACACCCGCAAAATTTTAACATGCCGGGCAATTTCCTTTGATGAGCAATCAGTGTCGGGTGTATGTATTATGGAATCGGACATTGCTTCGGAGCAGATACGCTCCCAAATGTGAAATGATCTTTTCATCGTGTCAGTGAAAACACAAAGGGAGACAGAGGGAGCGAGAGAGATGCCTTCCTCCGCCCTACATGGAGCTCATGACATTGAAGTTCATCCCAATTCCCTAAACGGAGAAAAGCATGTGAACTCCTTTTGTACAGATGAAGTGCCATCCAGCGTTCAACAAGTCTATATTAAGACTCAAACGAATGAATCATGATCCCAGAAGCTTTTTGGTCCACCTTTGAAGTGTCAGTGTGCATATTTTTGCAGTAGATTCGTACTATGCTTGTTACAATAATTACAATTCACCAAACCAAGACATTTGCTGCAGGCGAAATACTATCACTGGCATTACCTGGTTGCTCTTATGCTTTGAAAGGCCACCATGAAGTCAAATAGACTACGTGGTAAATTGTTGCTGTCGTGTAAAGAAGTGTGTCAATTTGGATGATTTTCATGCCTTTGGTAGAATTGAAATTGTATGTGGTCTTTTATACATTGAGCAACTTTTATGACCCTAAGGAAACCCATTCAAAAGCCTGTATAGAATTTCACAATGTCAATGTGAAGGAAGATCGTTTGTCTTAATTCCTGAAGGTGTGTTTTGATCAAATAGCACAAGGCATATTGTTGAGGTCTGGACCCACCCAAGTCCCCAAGTCCTTATGCCATGCTCTGATTGTGCCAGTTCCTCCTCCTCCTCCTCCTCCTCCCTCATGACAGAGAGTGGATTTATGTGTATGTGGCTGCCCAGGAGACCCTCTACTGTACCCTCCCTGCAGAGCCTGTCGCAGAGGCTGATGTATTCTCCTCCACCCCCTCTCCCTCGCCAAGCTTTATGATGGAAACTGATACAAACGCTGTGATAGGGTTTCGGGATAAATTATTCACGCTTCCAATGCTCTCTGCCGCTGTTTCGGCCCAGGTTCTTAGAGGACGTCCATTTTGCAAATGGCCCTTTTTTTAGACCTCATCCTTTTAATTGATCGGCCCCCTTCCGTGGCAAAGACAATACGCGGTAAAAGTTCAGCATAGTGCACGGCACTTCGGCTTGGCCGGCGTGTGTTGCGGGGGTGCGGGCGGCCTATTGCTGCGGGGCGTTAGGTGCCTTAAGATTTACTGCCCGGTGAATGAAATGGCTGTCCGTTGGTTGCAGGGGCGGCACATCCACAGAGCGCCGGCATAATGTCTCTGCCATCTGGTAGGATAGGCCTTTAATTGAAAAGAATTTCTGGAGCGAAGGGGAAGAGCTGGACCAAGTCTCCCAGTCCCCCAAGAGAGAGGAGTAATGAAAAGAAAATAACTTCTCTCCTCTTTAGTGCCTATGGAAGTCATAAAGAATAACAGGACATGGTGATATAACAGACGCACCGCCGTAGTGAGTGGGTGAATAACTTTCATAGTGCAGCCTACCATCTGCTAAGACGGTTTCGGAGCTAGGAAGCCAATTGGATTAAACGTTATGGCCACTTTGCTCACCGCGGCTTTTAGGACTACCTTTAGTTCATAAAGCATTTCTTTGTCAGATTTATTTGGACGTGAAAGATGTGTTTTTACTTTTTTTGTCAGTCGCACCCACTCCGACTTTCAGAGTGGGATTTTTTTCCTAAAACAAACAGCAGGGAGGGAGAGGATGGCAGACGTCCTGGAGGCCATAGAGGATAACTGATGAGTCTAGCAGGACTGAAGGCAGAATAACAACACTCACCTTTAATGTGGCTCATACCATGGGGATACGGCGAGTCCCAGACACAGACGGCGCATGAGTCCGCGTGTGTCGGTGTGTGAGTTGCACGTGGATAGGAGTGGAACAGCGCCATTTCACCAGTGAAATAAATCACGAATCGAACAGGCCCGGCGCGTCTGGATCAGTGTCAGTTGTCGTGAAGATCACGGGCAATGTGCGCGTAACATCGTCGGTACGCTCATGTGGCACCCGCAGACCCTTCCACTTGACAATATTACCGTCTGCGATGAGCGCGGTGCCAGCATGCATGTCCACCAGCAGGGCCAACACCGCTGAGCCGGCTGCCCCAGTGACAAACTCGCCTCGCTCCCAGACTATTCGACTATGTGAGAAAATATATCGTTTACATCCACTTAAAAAAAGACGCGTCGACCAAAAATGTGCTCCCAGAAGCAATTCCGCGCTTTACTTCTGAGTTTCGGATGACAAGTGTGTATACTGGATGAGGTCATCGGCGAAATCGTTTTAAGCACCCAGAGGAATCGCCCACACCCAAGGTAAACAGATATAGATACTGAAGGTAAACAATGACGAAATGTCAAATGTAGGCAACATCAATGGCAGATACTGTACTGCAGCAGATGAAATAAAAACAAGCGGTAATAATGATGATTTCCAACGTCTATTTTTCCAAGCCCTCGTAAACGCCGGCGGTGTTGAAATTAGGCAGGCAGGCCGGGCCCTCTCCGAGCACACATCCAATGTCTCTTGTGTGTTTTGGCATTTGTTGCTTCTTGCAGGCGTCACAGTGGTGTAGACACACACATGTGCACACATAAATGAAAAAATGCACTGTACACAGCCATACTGGGAGAAGACGCACACAGACACACACACACACACACACACACACACTTTTTGGTTGCAGACCAATATTCCCAAATTCCGCCAGAGATGGTGCGTTCCAAGACCACTCACTGCATTACATGTTACTCAGAAGACAGGCGAGGGATAGACTGGCAACGCTTACAGTGCATTTCACTCTGTGGCCTTGACTTTGAGGTGACAGAATAAGATCGCTCTCTTTGAACATACAAAAATGAAGGAAAACGCTCCTGTCAACAGAGCTAGAGCGCTCAACTAAGCCACATTCCTATGGTAGGAAAAATGTCATCGGATATATCTCCAGTCATCAAATAAGGCATTGAACAAATTGCACATGGGTAAACATTTTTGTTAAAACAATAGCATGGGATAGGCCGGGTGACACGGGGTCTGTGTCTCTGTGGGTCACAGTTTGTCCCCTGATATAGACCCCGTTATATCAAATGACACCACTTCATGATATCGACACATTCGCGGCGAGTTATTCAAGAGGTCGCTGCACTGACGATATACTGTACACACTATACTGTATGTGCCGGAGGCTAATTTTGAATTGGTAAACAACCGCTGTCACGAGACAAAATACAAGAAAGCTGACCCTTGCAGAAATAGAATAAACTAAGAAATAACACACACTTGCACGCATATGTATGTGTGCATATTATAAAATGTGCACATTAGCTTGATAAATACCAAGAATATATTTACAAGTAAAGCATACATGTAAATATCCATAAATATATGTATGCAAGTGATATATTTATGAATATGTACATTCATGTACATTTTTTCTAATAAACATGTACTTGTGCGTGCATGTGTGCATGTGCATGTTTTACTGTAAGAGTGTATATCATATTTGCTCTGGGGGTCCGGTCAGATACCTGAGAGAGAGATACTTGTCTTATGGATACACACGGAGAAGTGTAAATGAAAACAGGCGAAAAACACACTAGCAGGATACACAGTCATCCTCAGCAGGTAGATTCTCATCCAAGCCACGTTTGTAGTTCACTAGTAAACCAAATGTAATCATCTATTTTGTATTTCTCTTGTGGTGATGTTCTTTTACATTTACACTCGCTCATGCTCACAGGCGACCCTGAGCAAGCTGAAGTTCCTACAATGTAAGCCAGGTCCTTTTTTTACACTTTGGCTGTCCACACCGTTAACGGACTATAATATCATAATAGCATTGTAATCCTAACAGGCGTTAAGAGAGACTGGTATCATCGCTAGCAAGTTGGCTGAAGTTGTTGTGCTCATTTTGTATTCGAATGTATGTCATTGTGAGTATTTATAATCATTGAATTGACCTTGTTTGCGCTTTCAAAAAAATGGTCAGATTACCTCAGAATAATTTGTCAACGTTTGGAAGGCAGATAGGATCATTATTATGTTGGCAGCCCAAACACGATTCAAACTCACACTGAAACCTCCCAATTATGTGTGTGAGGTAAAGTGGCCTCAGCCAAAGCCGATGAGAGCGGTTATGGCCCTTCTGTCTCCTTGCTCTAAAACAAACACACCAGTCAGACACCAATAGGAAACGTCTCTGTTTTAGCACGTCTGACCTTTAGCCGGAGACCCACTCTGTGCCTAGCGAGTGCCTCCCCAGACCACGCCTGAACATTTAGCAGTAATCACTAACACCCACATGGCTCACCCACACGCATTACATCGTAAACCTGGTCTGACCCTCCTCTGTACCCAGCTGATCTGCCAGGCATGATGGACAGATCCAGAACACAGAGGGAAAACATACATCAAACCGTGCTGTTGGACGACAGCGTGGGGCTCCGAGC
>OMOT01058280.1:1926-13157 GCA_900312575.1 Acanthochaenus luetkenii | reverse complement strand
TTTAGAGGCATTATAATCATACCACTGAACCATTGCTCTATGGTCTGTGGTTTACTCATTTGCTTCTTGAGACCTACCGGTTGTCCTGGTCTTTGGTCCACCTGACAGAGCCTCCCGCTGGCCTGGTCTCATAGCAGACCCTCAGGGCTTGCGGGAACTCCTGCGGGGACGTCGCCCCCCTCTTCCTCACCTGTAGGCTCCAGCGGTCTGTATGGAAGCGCAGCGATCCCCCGTCCTGATAACCAGGAGCTCGGCTGCACTGGAAGAAGAGCCGGTGCTGCTGCCTCCATTGGCCAGAAGGGATGGAGATCAGTTTCTGAATGAGGGTGAGGGGGTTGACCTCTGACCTCTCATGTGGGACCCCGTCTAGGAGGCTAGACATGGCTGACACAGAAGTGACGTCCAACTCCTCGACCATTGACACGTTGAGGTCACAGCAGTCCAGCACCAAGGTAAAGTCACCGCCACTGGTGCTGTCCCACGATGCATCAGTGGGTGAAGACCCAGCCTGACTCTTGCCCGCCTCCCCAACCCCAACCCCCTCTCCAGCTCCAACCCCACCCTGCGGCCCAGCCACCACTCCGGAGCCAGGCTCCAGGAACAGAACTACACTAGCGCTGATGACCCTCCTGTCCAAGTCAACAGTCAGGTCCAGTACATAGTGCCTGACCAGTATGTGGCTGGTGTTGGCTCTGAGCGGAAGGTCGTCCGTATCGGGGTCAAGGTCCCCACCGGGCTCCATGTCACGCAAATGGGGTCAAAGGTTAGCAAAGGACGGCTGCACCTAGAGGGAGAGACCAACGGTGAGACAAGGATGTATTTATTCATGTTTCTGGCTGCATTTGTACAGCGGAACAGACTTCTCATTTACAGTGAGCGTGTGTTTATGGAAGTCACTCCACAGTGTGATGGAGCCAAGTCTGTCACTCAAACTCCATCTGTTGACACATTCCACTGGTGTGCCCAAACTGGGAAACAAGTTTCGCGATCCCATTTTCACGAGTGTTAATGAAGTAGCAGCAACATGCCTCAGTTAACTATCTGCAGTGCATAACTTTTGATCACACACACACACACACACACACACACACACAGAGAGAGAGAGGATGATATCTACAGCTACAAGCAACAGAGAAGCTGTGATATCTCCCTTCAATGCCAGAACTGGGCCCAAAACAACCCCGCTGTAGTCTATCTGACCGGCCTGCTCCTTACGTGGTACAGAAGACAACCAGTCTAACTTCTAGACGTGTTACTGATGATTACATTGACGGTGTCTGTCTGTATCTACACTCTTCTAGGCTTCAAGAGGACGATGAATCAGCGACAGGGCTCAGTGGAGTACTGCGACACTATTTACATAGTGAAACCTGTGCGTACACGTCAGGGTGCCCGTATGTGTACAGCAAAGTTCTACAGGTTACATTGGTGAGGGTTTCCGACGTGATTTGAGCAAGTGTGGGCTAACTTACCACGAGAGTTCCGTTTCATTCAAGGCGTAAGGGACACAACAGCGCGGTGTTGCCACAATACGTTTTAGTGAAGCGTTGTCGCCCATGAGAATGAGAGTAACGTAATATCGCACAGGTCTAAAAAATAACGTCGACGTGGCGTTTTGCGTCGCTATTTCGTTCGTTTGAATGTAATTGACAACAAACCTGTGTCCAGCATGTTGGAGTCGAACGTTAATGGCGTCATATTCAATGCGACGGCGGCGGATTGTAGTTCTTTCGGCTTCTCAATGTAGTTTCAAGATAGTTCATAGACTAAGGGACTTCTGTTTATGTTAGGCAGCCAATTGGATTATTATATACATTCTCAGTAGAGGACCAGTGATTTAAATCAACAGTAAATGGTAAATAGTACATACAAGGTGGGTAAACTATGAGTCTGTGATCACTGTATAGGGGGTTAAACAACCACCAATATAAACACGTATCAATTAATGTATGATTTCTTTTTTCCTTAAAAGACCCTCTCAACTTACATTAGTTTGATATTATTTACTATAATTGTATGTCACAAAGATGTATGTTAAACCGAGTATGGGTGTGTTTACCGTACAGTACATGATACTTTTTCTGTCTCTACTTCTATATTACATTTACTCCACACTTTTTTTTGTCTGTTGTGATGTTTTTAACTTAATGTCATTTTGTCAAATGTAATATGCTTAGTCTTCAAATATGATGGTACTCATCATCATTATGAGATAAGTGTTTATGACGATAAGATAGGCTTTGTAAGAAAACATGCAGTCATATTGAGTCGTTTTCTTCTATAAGCAGTTAAACATCAATTAATATACATTGTTTAACAATAAACAACTTGTTTTATTTTCCATATGTATAATTATTGGGTGAAAGATCATCACTAAATGCAGTGAAATGTGCATGTATTAAGTTTTATTCAAGTGCATGGCCATGACATTAGGTGCATGACAAGGAGTTAAAATTTCACATTTAATACAATGCACATGAACGTACAAATAACAGATGCAGAAAAAGTTTCCAGTGGTTGAGTGCCACTGAATACCACTAATATACATTGTTACACCCACTGTAAGCAATATACAGTATGTTTCAAAAAAATAGGTATACCATTTTTATAATAATAATGAAAAACAAAGCTGTATAGTTTGTAAATTTTAACTTATTTAACAAAATAATTAAACATTCAATGGTTCGTAAATAATAGGTGTACCAGGAAACAGGAAAAATATTAATTAATAATTTATATAAAAATGTATATCTACTTTTGAAACACCCGGTATATTGACATTAGGTAGTGATCATTGAAATACAATATGAGGTGTGACAGAATATCAAATGGAATTAAATGTATAGTAGCATCATAGGTTTCTCTTTTGGAGTGTATTCTGACAGAGTAAATGCAATTCACATCGCAAAGCACTATTGGGTGGAGTGACTTAAAAAAAGATTGCATCTCTGGTTAAGTATCTTGGTTCATACGTAAATATGGCACTGTGTGCATGTATCCTAAGAAGTGGTCTATTTACAAACAGGTACTGAAACTACTGGAACGTACACTTTCATTGAATCCTGCCTACCAAATCATTGCCAATGAATATAATTATTGTTATTATTTATCAAAAAATACATTTCCATAAAATAACCGGCAAAATAGTTTCTCATAACTTTGTAAACATATTTGTAATTAGCTGACATAATACCTCTAACTATATACATTATAATGTGGATTTAAAGATAAGCCTCGCGTATCGACTTAGAGCCTCAGCTAAGTTTTGTACCAGGACTAAATCCATATCCTCTAAATCCATAGCTCCTGTGTAATCACATCAGATCATTCAGATCATTAATAAGTTAAACTCTACTACTAGCTACTTGGCCAGTTATGTCTAACAGACATCAGACAAGTATGGTCTCAAGAGTTAACACAGGAATTTGCATCTATTTCTACAGTGAGAGAATCCATCCATAGTCTTGCTGCTCTAACTGGCACACGTCATGCGTAGACACTCAGAGGAGTGGAATTTCAGAAGCCCTTTAGCACATAACAGAATCATTTATCATCACCGAGTACAAAGTGGCTTCGGTACGCTAGAAAAAGGATATTCCTATACACTATTTGTATACACACACATATTCACACATTTACTGTGCACTCACTGACACACACACACTCACACACACAGGACACTAGCATTGTTGGCACACATACAGCCCCTGGGCCAGCAAGGACCTCAGAGAGGAACTCTAGTCTGTTTCTTTACCAGCCCAGAGGAAACGTTTGCAGCATTATTAGGACTTGCAGTTGTCTAAAACATCAACACAGCTATGAGCAAGAACAAGACCATCAAAGTGAAATGCTGAATAAGCCACACTCTGCTTGAGATCCCCAACCCCTTCGTTTTGTAATGTGCTCATCCCGTTTCCTCCTTTTGCTTCCTGTAACAAACAACCATGGGAGAATGTAAAGGGACATACAGCAAAATATATTAAGAAGAACTAGTGGATAGCGGATTGTTGAGAAACTGATTGTGAGTCCTCCACTGTGGACATGTGCACTGCTCCCCCGCAGCGGAGTGCAGGGGTATCGCCGGTTGTTCCTTTCCTCTTTTCTCTCCTCTTTCATCTTATCTCTTCTCCTCCTCTCTCCATGGTGTGGCATCCTCCCTTGCCTCTCCGTAGCTCTCTCTCAGATGAGCCGTGGCGTCTCAGGAGTTTTCCTCCTGAGCTCTGCGGAAACTTAGCCGTTTGAAGGAATCCCTTTGAGAGGGCGAGGACAGCAGATGGGTAGAGGGGAAGAGGGGAGAGGGACAGAAAAGATAGGGCATGAAGAGGAGGAGGAGAAGTCAGGGCAGGCAGAGGTAGGAGGAGAGAAGGAAGGTCAATGTTTCCACGAGGGCGAGGGTATTCTAGCACAGAAGACAGGAATGTGAAATACATGTTCACCTCTCGGAGTGGAAAAGATGGGACGCACTACGGCTCTGAGATGTATCAAGATTACCATGGTGGATCATAAAAGCACTTAGTGAGAAATACGTATTTTAATACATGATTGCAATTTGGCTGTGGCATTGGTTCAACTATCAATATGGGTATAGGTGATACAGACAGTGTGATTGAATCTCTGCTCACTTCCCTTTGGCTCCAGAAACCACATGACGCAAAGATCAAGTACGTTTTTTCTTTTTTTTAACCTCAGTCTCTCTTGTCGAAACAGTACGTGATGGAGAAGAGGAAGAAACGAGCCATCCAGGGGCGCCTTTATATTTACCCCTCGCTGCTGTGCTGGTGGCACAACTTGGTGCTGCGTGTCTGTTTACCTGTTCTCCAGCCGCGGCTTGATGATGGGTTTATAAAGCTCGGGGATCTTCCTCTCCAGCATGGGCCTCAGGCTCTCTCTCAGGCGGTTGTAGTTCTTCTTCAGCTCCTGCTGGTACTCCTTCTGGTCCAATGTGATGAGGTGCTTATTCTTCTCAACTGCCTCCCCACACCTACAGGACAGAGGAGAGGAGAGCATGGACAGAATGATAGATGTATGGATGAATGGGTGGAGTGCGATTTTATGAGGCCTTGGCTTCAATCGTATTGCATCAGACGAAGAAAGGGAGTACAATGTGCTCCTTGACCCTTTTTCAGTCCGATAACCCCAAACCTAACCGCAGCTTCAACAATGGTTCTACACAAACAAATTCAGCAGTAGCTCCCTCTCCATCCTCTTTCAGCTTTCAGAATTGCATTGCGATATTTCATACTAACTACGTCCTGTCAATACTTGACATACATTTGACTCCTTTGTGCGCCAATACTCTAAATGGGTTAATGTGCTGGACTCTAAGGAGGTTCTGTGTGCCAATTAGACCTTTCTAAGTATCTCTGCTCGAATGTGAGCTGAACTTTGAATGACGCACGAGGCTGTTTCCAAAGCCAGTCGACAGAGTAGCGGATGTAAAAATCCCACAGCCACAAATGGCTAACAAATAAAAATCATATTCTCCCCTATGTGCCGAGAAGAGGAGAATGCCTGATGATAGGGCAGAACTCCACAGGGTCTGAAGTAAGTGCAGAGGGCAGGTATGGGGTCTGCCCGCAGTCCTCCACCATGACATGTATAATGGCCGACATACAGACCAGTCTGCAGGAAATCGGAGAGACGGGGATGATTGCAAACACATGTCGGAGTTTATCTCTCGGCTTTTAATGAGGGTAACGTGGAAAACTGCTATGTCGTGTAACAGTATACAGTAAATACGCAGGGCAATGAGCATTAGGGACTGTTGACGAGGGTAAAAGATTTTCCAAGCCATAAAAAACTAAGGTCTGCTGATGTGTAGCTGGCAATCTGACTGCGTGGCTTGTAATGTAGAAAATTAATGCTACTGACCGATCTGCAATGATCGGGTGTCCCCACTTTTATGAATTAACTACATAACTGTGCTCTCTTCTGTATTTTGACATTCATTATCATAATGAGATTTTCCTGAGAAGCCAACTAAAAGGACGGTCCATTTTTGAAAAGCAGGTCTCAACCAAAGATATGTTGTTGTTTGGAACTCATCAAGAGCTACAGAAGAGATCGGCTTGTACAGAGAGGCCAATGACATTTGGAAGCTGTCAGGGAGAGGCAATGCATCAAATGTGAGGTGGGATCCATGGAAAAAACTAATTGTGGTTTCAGGAGAAAGCAGAGTGTAGCAAAAGCCTGTCCTCCGAGTCTGCTCTGGTTCAGACTGACCACCTGTGGACCGGCTTGTGCTACCTGGGTGTCTGCTGGCTGTGGGTGTTGGTGAAGCTCTGGAGAACCAAGCCTGGCGCCACAGGGAGATTCCCCAGTGCCCCCAGCATGTAGAGCCCACAGTCCTCTCACTAGGAGGGACAACACTGGGATAACTGGTATTATGAGGACAAGCTTAACTTCAACTGCAGTCAGTGCACTTTGATCTTCATTTGATCATTTAGGTGTAATGTAAGTGTGTGATATAGGTCGCATTACATCAAGCCCATTCTTTTTCTAAAATACCCTTTTTGAAAGTCATGCTGTAAGTCCAAAGTATGCTAATGCTGCTATATATTTCTACATGACTTTACAAATATTTTGATAAAATTAATCCCAAATGTATCGTTTATTTTGAAAAATAAAATCATTGTAGCAAAATGTACACGTTCCACTGGCTGATCTACAAACACCAGTTAATATCTATGAATTGGATAATTTGAGTGCATTATGTTTTAACAGGCCTGGGTTTGACTGCCAAACTACATTTCTTAATTATGGGTCTAGGGCTGACAATGGTTTGCCCTGAGCCAGTAGGCCTACATCAGGTCACAGTAATGAGTATGTAGTTAATAACAGTGTTTACAGTAATGAGTCGCATTTCAGATGATAGCTACTGAAATGGTTGGGTGTGAGGGCCTTTGTCTGAGGGTGACGCATGAAGGGAGACATTCAATTCTGTGGGGTAGAAGAGCAATTAATACCACGGCACACCGTAAAGTTTTTAGAATACCACAGTTGAGAGGATTGGCATACAAAGGGGCTAGTGCCATCTTGCCTGGATTAAGAAAGAAAACACATGTTTCTGAAATTGCAGTAAATATTTGCCAGGCTGCTTGCAGCAATGACGGCAGCTGGAATGTGACATGAGGGTTTGAAAACGAAAGCCACCTTTTGGAAGCCACGGGTACATGCCCACAAGATGCATGCACACACACGCGCGAACACACACGCGCGAACACAGACACAGAGTCACACACTTATCCTGCACTAAATCCTCAGACACATTGCTTTGGTAGGATGGTTTAAATTATGTTTTGAACATTCAAAATATAATGAAACTCCTGAAACCTCTGCAATTCCAAAATAAAACCAGCTTAGTGATATTATGAGGCAAAATATTTTCATATGTTATACAGGAAATGAAAAAAGAAACCCCGTCACAGTGGGTTATATTGATTCATATTAATCCTGCCTGATTTCTTTAAGTATCATCTGTTTGCAATTTACTGGCTATTATCACCATCTCTCCATTTTGACTGACACACTGCTTTAAAAGTAGGATATCATTCTCCATCAGTCACAGTTTTCTACGATACCCCATTTATCTTCCTACAGTGTATATAGAGCATTCTGAGGTAGTTTCACTCCCTCAAAGTTGAGTCTCACCACGATGACATTTTGTACGTATTGTTCTGTACTTCCACCTACTGAGCCAGTGCCAGTCATTGGTAACAATAAAGATACATTCTAATTCAACGAGGTAGTAAAATTAATCCTATGGCTCACCATGGAAGTGCTTGTTTTCTGAGGTTTTCCTCCTTTAAGTCTGACTACGGTGCGGTATGTTGTCACTATGGGGTGTATCTTTGATCGTATCTTACCTCATTATGAACTCTTTGAAACACAAGCGCAGTTTATTGTGGTGACGGAACAGCTTCGGGTCCGCCGGGATCTCATTCAGGAAGACCTGGGCCACCTCCAATGGGCCCTGCAGAGGTAGGGGGCGAGAGGAGGACAGGGAGAAAGAGGAAGAGAAAGAGAAAGAAAGACAGTGAAAGAAAAACAGAGTGCAGGAAGGAGAGAGAGGAGGTAAGAGAGGAAGCGCAAGTGTTTCAGAGCGTGCAAATAAAGGAGGGATGAAGAATGCCTCTCTTTCAGTCAGGGTAGACTTGCTAACTGAATGCCTAATACAGCTAAGGGCCAGGATGTTGAACTGGAACATGAGGAAGAGATCAGATCGGAGAGGGAGCCGTGATTAGCCTTCTGCATGGCTAATGTCCCCACTAACCCATATAGATGTGTATAGACCCACCATTTGGCTCCCATTTGCCCAGTTGTTATCCTAACTTATATTCATCATAAAACCGCAGCACGCTCGCGCAGCGCCTGCATCGCGACGGGCACAGTTAAACAGTTCTGATTAGCATCACAAACGCATTGGGCCTGGGCCTCAGTCCTCGGTCTGAGCTCTGGACCGACACGTGGGAACCCAGTCTCCTCTACTGATTACAGTCAAGAGTTATATGTTTACGGAGCTGCTGAGCATTAGGGTTATGTATACAACCATCAGGTTGGAGCGAGGGACCTGTCAGATTAGACGGTGGAAGATAAAGCAAAGGGGGAGTGTGTGTGTGTGTGGGGGGGGGGAAGTGGCGACGCCATAGATGGCTTCATCATTACTCGAACATTCACCATGCCGGCAGGACTTGGGAGCTATCAGATCAAAGGGACCTCCGGTTCAGCACGCCGCGCGGCAGACATGAAAGGAAGAGGGGCCATGAATTGGCGTTTTAACTAAATCAGGAGAAACGCAAAGGGGGGATTAGGGTTATGGATGGGGCGAAGGCTTTGATGTGCGATCACCTGCACTCCGTGATTACAATGTAAACTGTAAATGTGATAAGATAAATAGAGGTACATTATTCTGGTTTCCCTACACATTAGTTAAGAACACCCGGGGGTTAAAAGGGTTACGATGCAGAGTGTAATCATTTCAAAGGGAACAGATCATTCTGTCATCATTTAGTTCAACTTAAGGTGATTAATTCAGCCACGATAAGAGCAGATGGGGATATAGACAACATAGTATATAAAGAAAAGAAAGCAGGCCCTGTGTTCAGAAAATACGCTATACATTACCTGGTTAACGGTGGCTCCCACAGAGCCTTGTAGCAGCATCTGTAACATCTTAGCATCAGGCTGTTCTCTGTGTGTGGCAACTGCCAGTTCTCTAGTCTTCTTCTGCATATCCTCGATGGCAACCTCAATGGGAGTCAGGTCAAACTGGAAACGAGTGAGAGAGAGAAAGGTAATGTTGTGGAAGCAAAAAGAAAACAGAAAGATCTATCCTAAAACGAACGTTTCCCATATGTGACCGAATCTCTCACGAAGCTGGAAACAAGAGAGCAAAGAGTATTGCTGCTATCATCAAGCGACAAATCCATCGCTGTGATTTTGAGACTGACTTCTTGGACAAAGCGAGAGGACCCAGGTCGATTATACAGGAACGTGGGCACATTTTCTTGTTCTCGCCTGTTCTGCAAATAAAATGACGCTAATTTCAATACAAAAGCTCAAGCAAATTGTGAGTGCACAATCCCAGTGTTAAGTCGTTGCCGATGAATTGGACAAATTGTCCTGATGACGTCCAACATTACAGCTTTGGTTCCCTGGTTTGTGAGAGTTGTGTTATGATTCAGGGAACAACATATGTGAAAATTCGTATGCGAACTGTTTTAGGGCAGATTTTGTGAAAGTGCTACAGTGAGTGACGTGGAATCTACCTCCTCTTTTTGGATGACGTTGATGCGAGTCTTGACATAAGGGAAGGCGTGCATGGTGGTGAGGAGGGTCTTCCTCTTCCACTGCTCGTGGAGCTCACCCCGCGGCCGTCCGCTCTTGGTGAAGGGCGTGGTGTACATGAAGCGCCGCAGGTTGAAGTTCTTCTCAAAGTTCGTCAGCCGGTCTTTCATCTCATAGTCATCGAAGAAGGGCTCCACATAAGTGATCTGGATATATGCCTGGATGGGAGTGGTGGTTTCACAGTAACTGAATGATTTTGTAATGTGCACTACATAACGGTTTTTTGATACTCTATTGATCCCCAAAGGAGAAATGTGTCTTTCCACTTGCCCCTCCTCCACTTTGTGTTATCTACATTAGGAAATTAAATATATTTGATAAGTGGAATAGCTTTTTACAACGCACATACGATAGGTATGGCCCTCTGTAGACCTGTTAATGCGTGTACAAGCAACCTTTTGCACATCCTGTATAAATGCTGTGATTTCACTGATTTCATAATTTTGGTACATTTTCATATTGTACATCTTTTTCCAGATGTCTTTTTTCCCTTTGTCTCAGTTAGTTCTACTATTGCTATTTTGCACACCTTCATAATACTCTGATCCATATTTTTTTCATACTTTTAATTAATACATTTCTACTCAACATGCTCTACTGTTGAAAGTGTCATTTGCGTATATTTACTGTATATAACCCCCATTCACTATATTGTCATTAAGATTAAAAATGTCTTTGCTGTGTCATATTACTATTTACTGCTGCAATTATTTAATTTTATTACAATCAGAAATGTTGCAACAATCAGTGGTGTGACATTATTGTCGTCGTACCTTGCTGGGGTTGAGTTTGTTCCTGTCCACTGGTATAGAGTCTTTGATCATCTCGAACGCGTCTCCAAAACACTGACTGTAGAAGTTCTAGGGTTGAGGAAGTATAATACACAGTACCATTCACATTATACTGTATCACAATCTTGATGCCAAGTTTGTACAATTGTATTTTCCAAGCTATTAAAATGATTAGATTATCCTTGGAAGGTCTTGAATTTCATTTAGTATTTAGATTTTTTACTCATAACTGATTTCAAAATGTTATTACCGGTAACTGCATTTTGTCACTCAAATGAAAGACAAGTGTAACAATACATTGTGATCACTGAATCAAATCACAAAAGTTGTGATAGTCTTCTCCCAGCCCTTGGTCTTTCTGTACTGCAGTGAAAGTCTTTCAGTCATTGTCAAATTCCCTCAATTCGCCCAGTCCCTACTTTCCTTTTTCACTCCATCTCACTCAGATTCACAGTACAGCGCGCGCACACACACACACACACACACACACACACACACACACACACACACACACACACACACACACACACACACACACACACACACACACACACACACACACACAGACACACACAGACACACTCTCTTGTCTCA